>JAHRIG010000575.1:115163-125311 GCA_020311275.1 Eira barbara | reverse complement strand
ATTGCGCAGGAAGCTGGAAACACACCTCTCAGGGCTGGGTGAGGAAGCCGAGGGAAGGGGTCCTTCGCCTTCCCAAGCGCGCGCAGTCTGAGCAGGTCGCCCTCTGGACCTTCAGACCACATGGGAGAGCCGCCCCAGCCGGAGACCTTCAGTTGTCTGAGAAGTACTAGGGTTAGACTGTGGAAGGGCCGCAAAGAGGCGGGGTTCGCGGGGAGGGAAGGACCTCCCCGAAAGGCCGACGGGGAAATCCCTCACCCTTCGGGGCAGGGACGTTTGGGCTGTTTCACCTTGGGGCTGGGGACCCTCAGCAAGGAGTCCCCTCAGCGGAGGTGGTCAGTTCCCTGAGGAGTACTGGAGTGGGTCCACCGAGGGAAAGTACCCATAAATTCCTGCAGAATCCGGGGGGAGTCACGGGACTGATAAAGGGATCTTGTGTGGGGATTTCCCCCGCCAGGGGCCACTAAATGTGATGACTGAATGCAGTGTCTGTCCCAATCATGGGGGCCTCCAAATGTGGGGCGACGATCTGGTGGAAGCCTGTGCACAGGCTGCGAGAGAATTCACCTGAGGCAGAAGGAAGGAGTCAATAAACAAGAACTTTATTGGATACACTGCAAGAGAGCAGAGGGCGGGATAGCAAAGCAGAGACTGTCTGCAAGGAGGCAGTGCCTGGAGGTTTTTTTTTTTTTTTTTTTTTAAGATTTTAAAAAATTTATTTATTTGACAGAGAGAGAGAGAGAGATCACAAGTAGGCAGAGAGAGAGAGGGGGAAGCAGGTCCCCCGCTGAGCAGAGAGCCTGATGTGGGGTCGATCCCAGGACCCTGAGGTCATGACCTGAGCCGAAGGCAGAGGCCCAACCCACTGAGCCACCCAGGCTCCCCTAGAGGTTGTTTTTAAAGGGGAAAGGTGGGGAAGTAAGGCCACATATTGGCATTTTTCCTTTTTTGCTAAGTGGGCCATCAGTAAATTAGGGCATGTGGATATTTCGAGGTGGGTTCCGGATGGGCCTGTCTGTATTCAGCCAGGGGGGACATGGTGGGCTCTTTCAACATTCCATCCCGCAAACCTGTCTGCCAAAAAGTGGCCTTTACAGTTTTGTTTCTATCAGGAGTAAAGGGGAAGCTGGGAAGGTTGTTACGAACAGGAGTCCATTGGAGTAATCCAGGATTTAGAAGTGTGGAGGCTTCTCATTGCCCGAGCTCTTGTGAGGCAGAAGGGGTGGTGGATTGTGGTGACAAGGAGAGCCCTTCTTCCTCCAGTTGGGATAGTAAGGCAGAGCAAGGTCCAAGTCCCTGTGAGGTCAAGTCCATCTCTTCCTGTTGGGTCTGCGTGGTGGGGCATGGAGGTACCCCTCCAACCCAGTGAGCTTCACATTATTCTCTCTTGACAAAGGCACTTCTAGAAGAGGGATGTTTATATTGTTCTTTGGAAATTCCTGAAGAAATCAGCCAAGACATCAATACCTTCCTAGTTAAACCTCCATGAAAGATGTCTGCAATTACTTTCTCAAATGTCAGATTGAAGCTGGACTTGCCTAGGCTGGAGCTCAAATGTCCAAACCAACTTGGCCTCCTGAGGTCTGAGGATAACAATGCTATGAAAGTAATAGCTGACATTGATTATGAGCTTGCTGCATGTTCTGTGTTTTGTGTCCTAAATGCCTCGCACACATTAGCTGGTTCTGTCATCAGGTAGGATAGGCACTGGCATTATCCCTATATTTTAACTGTCTTAGGCACCAAGTCCTGAGGAGTGAGGTATTAGGTAACTTGTTCAAGGTTGCATGTCTGTGTGGAGGGTGGCCCAAGTCCTGTGGGCCCAGTAATGCAAAGGGAGCACCTTTTCCTCATTTATGCAAAGCCACTGACTGGTCTAGACTCAGCCCTGGACTGAGCTGGCATTCAAACCCCAGGATCTCCAGCTTCAGAGCTCCCCATTTCTCAATCACTATGTGGTGGTGCAGCATTGTATTAAATTATGCAAGTTAGACTAAGACAAGGGATGGGGAGAGCTGTGTAGGCCCAAGGTGTTTTTGTAACCCACTTCTCCCAGAAATAATCACAAGATTCCAGAAGAGTCTCTTTCAAGAACTATGTTCCTGACCCATCTCTGAGTAAATTGCTAACCTGATATTTCATAATCCCCTGTAATTCCTACAAAGGCATTCTCCATCTCCACTGACACATTGCTGCCATGTAATCATCAGAGCTGGTTTCTCTATCGTCCCCCGAATGTCCTTTATAGCAGAAGGACTCCACTCGGACACTCATTTTACATGTCACCCCTCTTTAGTAACTTTACTTCAGTCTGGAACGCTTCCTTTGTTTGTCTCTGGCTTTTATTAAAAAATAGAATTCTAGAAAGTCAAGTTGAAGATCTAACTGAGTTTATTAAGTGATTCATGAATCAGTACCATCCCAACTAGCAAGTAGACAGAAGCTTCCAGGAGGTGTACAAAATGCAGGGTTTTCTAGGAAGGAGGGTGGGGCAAGAAGTGCACAGAGGGAAAAGAAAGGATTGTTTCTGGTCAAGACACCTTTCTTCTGGGGGATGGACTTCCAGGGTTTCTATCCTGAAGATGACTCACTAGTGCCCATCAGGAAATTTCAGATGGACTGTTAGAAATTCACTTTCCTGGGATAGGTTGAAACTCATTAGTCTTGGTTTGCTGTGAGGTGAGGTTGGGGGGCAAGTGACTCCAATCTGGGCTTGTTTTTTATTTTCTTATCACTTTCAAGACCTTGACTTTATTGAAGATAACACACCAGTTACAGATTAAGAGTAGATATTCCTTTATTTGGTTTTGCCTGACTTTTTTGAGGATTTCTTGCAGGTTTGCCTCCCTGGCAAGAATATGCCAGAGGTAGGTGATGTTGAGGTCTTCTTACCCTGTCTCATTGGGCGATGGGCCATCACTTTTTCCTGTTCCTGATTGACTTCACTCCTTTGCCAAGTCTCTGCTCTGTGAGCTGCTCTTTCCTCAGTAACTCATGGGTGTTTGAGTGGTAGTACTATGAAACTGTGTGAGTATCCTCATTGATTGGAATATATCCCTGTATTTATCTACACCGGTGTATACTTGCGTATTCCTATTTCATTCAATGAGTCATATTCCTTCATATTGTCAGTTATGAAATTGTGCCTGATGGGTCAGTGAAGCCCCACAGGCTGGCTCTGAGTCTCGTGGATGTGTCCCCATCACTGTGGAGCACAAGATCCTCCAGGCTCATTGTGTGCTCTCCCAGCCTGGAATCAGCCATTTCTCTGAAAAGCCCTAGTTCCTTTTTGCTACAAAAGTTGGGTATTCATCCTTTCTGATGGAGGCATAATACTCCATAGTGTATATGGACCACATCTTCCTTATCCATTTGTCCGTTGAAGGGCATCTTGGTTCTTTCCACAGTTTGGCGACCGTGGCCATTGCTGCTATAAACATTGGGGTAGAGATGGCCCTTCTTTTCACTCCATCTGTATCTTTGGGGTAAATACCCAGTAGTGCAATTGCAGGATCATAGGGAAGCTCTATTTTTAATTTCTTGAGGAATTTCTTGAGGAATCTCCACACTGTTCTCCAAAGTGGCTGCACCAATTGCATTCCCACCAACCGTGTAAGAGGGTTCCCCTTTCTCCACATCCTCTCCAACACACGTTATTTCCTGTCTTGCTAATTTTGGCCATTCTAACTGGTGTAAGGTGGTATCTCAATGTGGTTTTTTAAAATTTTTTTAATTTCTTTTCAGCGTAACAGTATTCATTGTCTTTTCACCACACTCAGTGCTCCATGCAATCCGTGCCCTCCCTAATACCCACCACCTGGTTCCCCCAACCTCCCACCCCCCACCCCTTCAAAACCCTCAGGTTGTTTTTCAGAGTCCATAGTCTCTCATGGTTCACCTCCCCTTCCAATTTCCCTCAACTCCCTTCTCCTCTCCATCTACCCTTGTGCTCCATATTATTTATTATGCTCCACAAATAAGTGAAACCATATGATACTTGACTCTCTCTGCTTGACTTATTTCACTCAGCATAATCTCTTCCAGTCCCGTCCGTGTTGCTACAAAAGTTGTGTATTCGTCCTTTCTGATGGAGGCATAATACTCCATAGTGTATATGGACTACATCTTTCTTATCCATTCATCCGTTGAAGGGCATCTTGGTTCTTTCCACAGTTTGACAACCGTGGCCATTGCTGCTCTAAACATTGGGGTACAGATGGCCCTTCTTTTCACTCCATCTGTATCTTTGGGGTAAATACCCAGTATGTCTCCAAAGGCGATGGAAACAAAAGCAAAAATGAACTTTTGGGACTTCATCAAGATCAAAAGCTTCTGCACAGCGAAGGAAACAGTCAACAAAACAAAGAGGCAACCCATGGAATGGGAGAAGATATTTACAAATGACAGTACAGACAAAAGGTTGATATCCGGGATCTATAAAGAACTTCTCAAACTCAACACACACAAAACAGACAATCATATTAAAAAATGGGCAGAAGATATGAACTGACACTTCTCCAATGAAGACATACAAATGGCTATCAACATGGTTTTAATTTGAATCTCCCTAATGGCTAGTGATGATGAACATTTTTTCATGTGTCTGATAGCCATTTGTATGTCTTCATTGGACAAGTGTCTGTTCATATAGTTCCTTTGAGAGGAAAATGACCCTTATAAGCCAAGATCTGGTCACAAGTTATGCTCATTGCTCTTACAATGTCACTGTTTCTAAGAACTGTCTGTAGAGAGAGGTAGAGAAAATGTTTTGGGTTTTTTTGTTTGTTTGTTTGTTGGTTTTTTGTTTTTTGTTTGTTTTACACACAGAGAGACAAACACACACGTTTCAATTGCTCTCTATCAATTCATCATCTATCTGTAGAAAAGCATGACTTTACATTGACAAACTTCCAGTCTCTGAATACACAGGCTTCATTTGGCTTTTTCCCTTTTCAAATCAGTGACTCCCTTCTCCAACAGTGAGAAACTCCTGACACCATTTAGTGGTAATAGATTTACCTATTTGATCAATCCCCCTTTATGTAACTAACCCTCCCTCCATCCCTTAACACTCATGTGTGGCCCCACCATGCTACTTGGGTTCTCCACACTGTTGCTAGGCTCTGGGGGCTGTAACCAGACCAACCCTCTGTGTGGGCACCCTTCTCACCTAGCTTGGGCTCCCACACCCAAGGCTGCTTCTCCATGTGGACACCTTCCCCACCCTACTCAGTCTCCAAATTGGAGTCACTGTGACTCCCTTCTCTGCCCCTGATCCCCAATGTCGGGCTTCCCACTTGGCTGTGCCCCACTGACTGGCTCTAGGACTGAATTATCCAGGAAGAAAAGGCAAAGGAAGAGGCGAGGAGAGGATGTAGAAGGGGCTGGAGGGGAGGAGAGAAATAGGAAGAATCCTATGCAGCTTCTGATACCAGCTGAAATGGACAAATGCTTTTAGTCGTTGTGTCCAATGAACTGGCCAATCAACCATCTCTGATTTGATGTTCATTCTTTCAGGACGGTTGGAGCTGAGGCTGAAACACAAAGAGAAAACATGTTCCCTGCCTATGAGAACATCGGGCCAGATGAGATGAAAACATTAAATAAAAAAAAAAAAAAAAGAAAAAAAAAAGAAAACATTAAATCAAACCCAACTTTTGTATCAACATGGACAGGACTGGAAGAGATTATGCTGAGTGAAATAAGTCAAGCAGAGAGTCAATTATCATATGGTTTCACTTATTTGTGGAGCATAAGAAATAACACGGAGGACATGGGGAGATGGAGAGGAGAAGGGAGTTGAGGGAAATTGGAGGGGGAGACGAACCAAGAGAGACTGAGGATTCTGAAAAACAATCTGAGGGTTTTGAAGGGGCTGGGGTGGGAGGGTGGGCGAACCTGGTGGTGGGTATTATGGAGGGCATGTATTGCATGGAGCACTGGGTGTGGTGTATAAACAATGAATTCTGGTACACTGAAAAGAAATTAAAAAAATAAAAAATTAAAAAAAAACTAATCATGTAATACTATGTGCCTCACACAAGGGTTATTAAAAAAAAAAAAATCCTGTGCTCTAAAACCTGTAGAATTAAGGCATCCAGATGGCCAAAAGATACATGAAAAAGTGCTCAACATCCCTCGGCATCGGGAATAAAAATCAAAACCACAATGAGATACCACCTCACACCAGTCAGAATGGCTAAAATTAACAAGTCAGGAAACAACAGATGCTGGCGAGGATGCGGAGAAAGGGGAACCCTCCTACACTGTTGGTGGGAATGCAAGCTGGTGCAGCCATTCTGGAAAACAGCATGGAGGTTCCTCAAAAAGTTGAAAATAGAGCTACCCTATGACCCAGCAATCGCACTACTGGGTACTTACCTTAAAGATACAAATGTAGTGATCCGAAGGGGCACGTGCACCCGAATGTTTATAGCAGCAATGTCCACAATAGCTAAACTATGGAAAGAACCTAGATGCCCATCAACAGATGAATGGATAAAGAAGATGTGGTCTATATACACAATGGAATACTATGCAGCCATCAAAAGAAATGAAATCTTGCCATTTGCAATGATGTGGATGGAACTAGAGGGTATTATGCTGAGCGAAATAAGTCAATCAGAGAAAGACAATTATCATATGATCTCCCTGATATGAGGAATTTGAGAGGAAAAGTGAGGGGTTTGGGGGGTAGGGTAGGGAAAAAAAATGAAACAAGATGGGATCAAGAGGGAGACAAACCATAAGAGACTCTTAATCTCATAAAACAAACTGAGGGTTGCCGGGGGGAGGAGGGTATGGAGAGGGTGTTTGGGTTATGGACACTGGGGAGGGTATGTGCTATGGTGAGTGCTGTGAAGTGTGTAAGCCTGATGATACACAGACCTGTACCCCTAGGGCAAATAATACATTATATGTTAGCCTTTTTAAAATAAAACAAAAAAATAAAATTTGTAGAATTAAACTATGAACAAACTTGCTGAGCCATGGGCAAAGTCACAGTGGATTAAATCTCACTTACCCCTAATATATCACTTTGGAAATCTGAACAAGCCCCATCTACCCAGTGACTGTGATGGTCAAAAATATTTAGTCACTGGCTCTCACTTATCCGTTCCTCAGATTCTCCATTAGTGTGCACAAAGTCATCGGTTAGCATTTTTGTAAAGAGATGTTGATTGACGGGTTCAGTATAATATTTAATGTGGAGTATTCAGAATAAGATGTCATATAAATGTCTCTACCACATTCACCAGAATAATTCTTGTTTCCATTAAAGTAGGTTGATAAAATTGTTGAGAAAGTTTTATTCTTGATCAGGGGAACAGATGGTATTAACTGGGGGTGGTCTGCGTGAATCAGACAGGCTGAGTCTACATCTCTGGTATTTATTGGTCACCTCCTTTACTCTCTGCAATAGAGGATGCTCTACACAGACACCAAAAAAGCTAAGTGAATGTATGGAAGCCCTAGTCGTCTGTCACGGGCAGTAGATGCAGGCCATCTTCATTTCTGGGTTTTACTCACAGAGGAAATTGAGGTCTCTGGTGATCTGGGATACAGCTTCTTGAAGAACAAAGGGGAAGTCATTAGGAAAGTCAGGCTCCACTCACACTCCCATCTCTTGGCTCAACCTTGAGAACAACGGGGTTTTCTGGTCGAATTAACCCGTGAGAATTTAATTTCAGGGGAATCTGCAACAGTTAAACAAGGATTTGAGAACCAGGAATGAAGCCCTGGCAATGACAGATACAAAGCAGGCAAGACACATGAAGGACAATAATGTATTACAAACACAGAAATATGCTATTTAACATAATCTATCTCTGATTCTTTAAAATCACCCTGTAAGCTCTCAAGACTGGAGCATGGAAGCATTCATCCATCAGCCATTCAACAGAATATCTACCGAATATTTACTGTGTACCAGGCTGGGGACAAACTCGTGCTGGCTTGTGTTCTGTTTTGAGTTAAATTTTAAGTACATGAGGAATAGCATGGAGGACATTAAGAGAATGGAAAATGAAGGCAGGGGGGGAAATCAGAGGGCGAGACGAACCATGAGAGAGTATAGACTCTGAGAAACAAACTGAGGGTTTTAGAGGGGTGGGGGTGGGGGATGGGTTAGTCTGGTGATGGGTATTAAGGAGGGCACGTATTGCATGGAGCATTGAGTGTGTTACGCAAACAATGAATCATGGAACACTACATCAAAAACTAATGAAGTACTGAATGGTAACTAATATAACATAATAAAAAATAAATAAATAGGGGTGCCTAGGTGGCTCAGTCATTAGGCGTCTGCCTTCAGCTCAGGTCATGATCCCAGGATCCTGGGATAGAGCCCTGCGTTGGGCTCCCTGCTCAGTGGGAAGCCGGCTTCTCCTTCTCCCACTCCCCCAACTTCTGTTCCCTCTCTCTCTGTGTCTCTTTCTGACAAATAAATGAATAAAATCTTAAAAAAAATAAATTTTAAGTAAAAAGGATAAGTGTTTAACATTTAAAAGGTTTCTTAGCCATTATGGCAAGCAATTTTGAAAAGTGATAGAGTTAAGTTGTGCATGTATGTTGAAGTTTGCAAGGTCATCCTGAGTGGGTATTATGTATTTTATTCTATGGCCATCCCCCCTTCTAAAGATAATTTCACCTCTCCTGGTGGAACCATTCATTCACGATGGCAGACTGGGATAGAAAGGAAGAATAGCTAGACTGGAGCCAGGCTTGCAGAAGGTGGGGCCATGTACCCAGGATGGCCTGGACCCTGGGAGTCCTTCACATCTGGCAGACTTGTTTCACACCACTGATTATCAACATTGTTTGCACTTTTAAAACCACACTCTGTGTGAATTATGTTAGAATTTCTGATATGGGGGCACCTGGGTGACTCAGTCTGTTAAGGCTCTGCCTTGGGCTCAGGTCATGGTCTTAGAGTCCTGGGATGGAGCCCTGTGTCAGGCTCCCAGCTCCGGGAGTCTGCTTCTCCCTTCTCCCCTTCTCCCCCTGCTTGTGCTCTCTCTCTCTCTCTCTCTCTTTATTTCAAATAAATAAATAAAATCTTAAAAAAAAAAAAAGAATTTCTGAGATGACTTGGGCCTCAGGATGTTGAACAAATCCACTGATTACAGTGTCTAACCAGGGGTTGAGGACCATAGTCTCGAGAGTACCTGTAAGCTGTGGTGGAGAAGAGCATCATTCAAAAGTTACGTCGCAGTAATCACTGCACGTCATGATTGTATACCTGTTCCCTGCCTTTCTGTGGACTTGAAAGAAATTTAATGCTTTGCTGAAGTTCATAGATCCATGCATAATGATGTCACACGAACTGCATTGACTAGATGACCCTTAAGGCTGGGTGGTCATAAACCATAGACATGACAATCAGGAGCTGAAGGACCCTTAGACGTTCACAAGTGCTCCAAATAGATTCTTCAGGAAGTAGGACAAATTATTAAGGATAAATTAGCCCTCTCTCTCTCACAGACACAGACGACACAGACACACAAACCCACACCCATCTTTTGGTTAAAAAACACAATAAAACACTAGTTAAGCAGAAAGTAATCTCTCTGACCTGTGTTTCTTTACAAGGTTTGAAGGAGAAGTTCTGCAGGACTCTGACAAGGGCAAGTTTTATGTTCATGATCGCAAACCTCATCCCAAGGCAGTTTCGGGGTCCGGTTCCAAAAGGCAGGTATGTATAAGGATTTATGCCATCCTTGTTCTTCTTACTGAACCTGGTTCCGCAATACAAGTTGGAAACAAGTTAGGAAACATAAAAACCACAAGAGCTACGTATTGGAGGTTCTCAACCAGGAGTATATAAGAAACTTTAATGGGCTGGTTACTATAATCCAGCTATGCTTATTTTTTTTAATGATTTATTTCTTTTCAGCGTAACAGTATTCATTGTTTTTTCACCACACCCAGTGCTCCATGCAATCCGTGCCCTCCCTAGTACCCACCACCGGGTTCCCCCAACCTCCCACCCCCCGCCCCTTCGAAACCCTCAGGTTGTTTTTCAGAGTCCATAGTCTCTCATGGTTCACCTCCCTTTCCAATTTCCCTCAACTCCCTTCTCCTCTCCATCTACCCTTGTCCTCCATATTGTTTGTTATGCTCCACAAATAAGTGAAACCATATGATACTTG
>JAHRIG010000575.1:77548-115063 GCA_020311275.1 Eira barbara | reverse complement strand
TTGGGTATTCGTCCTTTCTGATGGAGTATTATGCCTCCAGCTATGCTTATTTTGCTGTGACAATTATAAGCTACAGGTCATTGGATACCCCCTTCCCCTATGGGAATGCTATGGGAGCATTCAGTCTTGTTGAGGAGATGAGACAAATGCTGTTGAAACAAGCTTTATCTTAAACACTGGGATTATATTCAGGGTAGTGAGTAGATCATACTCTGAAAGGTGAGCACAGTATGAGTCTGATTGAAGGAAAGGTAGGATTCTGCATCCACTGACTTGCATTGGTTACATACCCATGGACAAAGGAAGCAGGAGAGATGCTTCCCATGATTTGCATTGTTAATTTTCCCTTTACTTCCCTGCCCTCTCCACTGGCACTCCCCAACCACTTGCACAGAACAGCATGTTAGATTATTTACATGAGCACATAATGCTACTCCACTATATCCATACTCGTGGTTATGTATAACCAGTATAATTACTGAATTCTTCTCTATCTGTTCCATGAGGTTATAAATTCCTTGAAGGTTAGACTTACATTTTATTCAAGACTCATTCCTCAATATTTATATTAAGGAAAAATGTGGATTTGGGGAAAGTAATAATGGCATTCTCAGTAGGCATTTTTAAAAACTCCGTATATTGTGAAGAACATACTGGAATGTTTACAGATGATGAGCCTTAAAATTACATGCAAATCAGACAAGGAATTGCAATGGTGTGTGGATGGGACAGCTGACATGGGTTAGTGGTTGTTGGGCAGGTGATGGGCACATATAGATGCATTAGAAGTATTTCTTAGCACATGATTGTGCATGTGTTAAAAATTCTCCATAATAGGCCTTTTTAACATGTGGATCTTGCACTGCCTGGCAGGGTCCCTAACACACATACATAAGCACTTCCTTTCATAACTGAATGAATCATGACGAAGTACTGTCAAGAGGAAGTGGTCTCTGGTTTCTGTTCAAGAAGGTATAGGACCAGGGATTGCTGAGCTTGTGAGAACCACCAGGGCTTCTGGTCCAGAAAACAGATGACTTGGTCAATTCTGAATTCTTTCAGCAAGTACTATGAATAGATGTGATTTTAGCACTAAGGACACCATGCAGCAGGACAAGAGCTCCGCTATCAGGAAGCTTAGAGTCAGGGGCTAAAAGTCTGATCCCAAAAACTTCACTCCAAATTCTGTCATCAGTAAAATAAACCAGGACGCCTGGGTGTCTCAGTTGGTTAAGCCACTGCCTTCGGCTCAGGTTATGATCCCAGTGTCCTGGGATCGAGTCCCAGGACTCGATCAGCGGGAGCCTGCTTCTCTCTCTGCCTCTGCCTGCTTGCGTGCTTGTGCTCTCTCTCTATGACAAATAAATAAATAAAAATCTTTATGCTGAGTGAAATAAGTCAAGCAGAGAGAGTCAAGTATCATATGGTTTCACTTATTTGTGGAGCATAACAAACAATATAGAGGACAAGGGTAGATGGAGAGGAGAAGGGAGTTGAGGGAAATTGGAAGGGGAGGTGAACCATGATAGACTATGGACTCTGAAAAACAACCTGAGGGTTTCGAAGGGGCGGGGGGTGGGAGGCTGGGGGAACCCGGTGGTGGGTACTAGGGAGGGCACGGATTGCATGGAGCACTGGGTGTGGTGAAAAAACAATGAATACTGTTATGCTGAAAAGAAATAAATCATTAAAAAAAATCTTTAAAAAAAACCACCAACTTTTGCAGAATTCAAACTGCGCCCAAAACTAGACTCTGCTCTGAATTCCCAGAAGAGAAAGTTCAAGACACCTTCAAGGAGGATGTTTCAGACAGCTAGAGAGCAGACTTTTCAGATGACTTTGCTTTGGACGAGCCCCAGATACCAACAAAGGTGGGAGCTGACACAGGACTGCAGCCACCGACAGCACAGGACCCGTGTGCACCTATGTCCTCATGAGGCTGTTCCTCCTGTGGGTGAGAATTCTCAGGTCCACAGCCTTTGCTCTCCCACTATGGTTAGCAGAAGAGTGGCCAAGGTTCACAAACATGGAATGGGGGATGTAAGGATAAATTCAAAGAGCTAAAGGGGACCAAAATCTTAAAGGATAAGAAAAGACCTATTTCCTTCAATAAGATGGTGGCTAAGTAAATTATGAAATATGCATATAATCACAAACACAAATATAGTATGTTGTTATAGTTTAATGTAACAAAAAGTAAGTCATTCAAAAAATGTAATGCCATTATAATTTTTAGTAGTCAATGTATGCATAGAAAAATGCCCATAAGAACATACATATCATTATTAATAATCTTGATATATTGAGACTGAGGATGACCTTAATATTCTTTTTTAGGGTCTACAGTTTATAAACTTTTGACAATAATCATTTTGCAATAAGAAAACTACTTCTAAAAATAAAAAGATGTACAAATAAATAACTATACAACCACACAATTGTCATCTATACTAAGAAAATATCACAATATCCTTCAATATGAGGGTGGGTTCCCTGTACCTTTCAGGACGGAACTCCTCAGGCTCTGGCCAGAGATCCTGGTCTCGGTGAAGAGAAAAGGTTGGCACTATCACCAACGTCCCTTTGGGAATGAACACACCACTGATTTCCACATCTTTCTTACAGACCCTCTCAAGTCTACCACCGATTGGGTATAATCTCAGAGTTTCATTCAACACCATGTCCAGATACTCCATCTGTGCAAGGGCATCGTACGTGGGCAGTGTCTGGAAGGAAAGAAACAGATTTTCACAAATTAAGATTTGGGATCCATTTCAACTCGGTCAATGCACTACTACTGAAGTGTTAGAAAAGAACACTTAAAAATCATTTGTTTTGGTAACAGCCATTTATGGGCATTTTAATGTCTACCCTGTCCTTTGACCTGCTCAATGGCCCACTGACTTATATGCAGTAGTAACAATTAGAAAAGACTGCTAGGACAATCCTCTAAAAAGGGCCTGACATCTTTTCCACTACCAAGTAGTGGTATTTCTTCCTCATATGAACAAAAGTGACTAATATACTATGACACTTAATCTTAAGTGAAATATGTTGAAGTCACTGTTTCCTTTCAAAACTGGGGCCTCACATCTCTACCATGGAAGGAAAATGTGCAACAGAAAATATCCCCTATCCATATAAACTCTTTTAGTTGAAATACCCTGCTTCCTAGCTCTTCAATTATATATAATGCTTGGAAAGAAACACCATATTATATAAAATATAAATAATTTGGGGGTGCCACAGGTTCCTTTTGACCCAAATAGGGCAAAGAAGGGTGGGATTGGAGGCCACCCACTGAGGGAACACAATTTCAGTTCTAGGGAATATTGTGAAGGGGATCAGAATCCTCCTCTCAGCCCCACCCTCTGTTGCTGGAAAGGTCTCCTTGTTGTTGATCTGGAGTCTCACTCTTTGCCCAATAAGCCGATCCAGCCCCAGAGGCCAGGTCTCTTCATAAGTTGGGAGCTCCTGTTTAGGCAGGGGTCAGAAAACAATGTGCACAATATGTGCCTATCACTTGGTGTTGTATTTAAGAGCCAACGTTGTACAGGTAAAGAGTTTAATAGGGATCCTGGCACCCTGGCTTCTTGGCTTCTTCACCACTAATTATGTATTAGTCTAAGAACGTTATGTTGTCTCTCTGTAGCTCAGTTTCCTGACTTGTTACATGGAGATAATTAGAATTGCCACTTCATAGGGTGTGTGGCAGAGACTACTCACAGCTCACCCAACACCCACGTAGACCCCCGCATTTCCCAGTCCATGTCACCATAGGGGAAGCCACTTTGCAAATGGGGTGTAAACTGAGGAGATGTATGTCAGTTCAAGGCCAAACATTTGAAAAGCAAGTGAGCAACACTCTAGTGTCTTGTTACCTAGTTAAGTCCCTAAGTTCCAGATAATGCAGGTAAAGAAAGTGGAACCTCTTTACCCTTTATACCAAAGTAGCTGTGTGGAGAAGAGACTCACTCCCATCCTCTACTATACCCATGTTGGACATGCACATGTGGGTTAGAAGTAAACTTTTGCTATGAAAACCCACTAGATCTGAGGGCTAATCTTACTGGTTACTGAGACATAACTGAGCCTATCTTGACTCCCTCTTCCAGTATGACTCCCTTACCTTATTGGGGAAAGTCGCATCAATCTCCTTCTGCAGTTTTTGTTGAACATCAGGGTGAGTGGCCAATTCATACATAAGGAGGGAAAGGGAAGTACTAGTGGCCTCGTAGCCAGCAAAAATAAAGATAATAGACTGGGCCACAAGCTCCAGATCAGAAAGAGCTAAAAAGGGAAAGACATTTTAGCTAAAACAGGTGAATATAAAAACCTCACAGATTAGATGATGACAAATGCATTTGAAACCCCCAAATCCCTGGTGGAATATGTAAAAGCAATTCAGAATCAAACTGGGAGTGGTTTCACTCTAATGTTTATCTTGTAGAGCCAGAAAGAGGCAAAGGTTGTCTTGAACTGGTTATTCCAAAGGTTCGTAATATTCTTAGACATCTGTTACTGGTTATGCCACCCTCCCCACAAACACTGGTGAGTAAATTTCAGGAGATGGTATTTCTGTCTAACATACACAGAGTTATCAGTATTATCTTTTGGAGAATTGTAAAAATACTCTGCCCTAAGTAACATGGGCTAACATCCTCCCCCAGGAAAAATATAATTTCTTCCAGCTAAAATACAGCTTAATTTTTTTGAGAGTATGCAATGCTAAGGCTAATTATCAGGAAAATTGAATGATCTTTCATCTAAACATTATTTGCAGGAATTTAAGTGGACAATATTGGGTTACAGATAAATTCTTGTTATCCAAGTGTGGTCCATGGACTAGCAGCATCTGCAGCACCTGAGATCTTATTAGAAATGCAGAATCTCAAACCTCACCCTAGAACTATGGAATAAAAATCTGAGCTTCCTGAGATGTGATTTGTGTGTCCAACCTAGCTTGAGAAGCTGGATTATACCTTTGAGAGGCTTTAGGTAAGAGAAGCACTGGGGCACATTCTTCACATGGATAATCTCAAATATGTATAGAAACCTTGACACAGATGAAATGCTAGAAGACTGGTGAATGACGTTAGTCTAATCAACTGCATAAGATAGCAAAAAAGCCCAAAGATAAATAGGAGGACATGGGCCAGCATGAATTCTAGACAAACAGAATCTAGAGATTCAATCATGGCTATTCAATGCCTATTCAATCATGGCCTGAAGGTCACCTTCCTTAGTAAATGGCCCCACTCTGAGTATAAGCTGGCCTCCCTTTTGACTTTCTTGTGGTAGAAACTAAGCATGGTCATACTCTAATCTATTTGATCAGAACAGGATTATATAATATGTAAGGCACTGAAATTAACATGGTATTTGTCACAGACATGAAAATCTCAACTAAAAATAATAAAAATGAGTGTAAGAAAAGTCTACAGAATTCTGATTTCCCAGTCATACTTTCTGTGATGCTGCTGTGGATAAATTCATCTATCAAAGTCTTTCCCCCAACTGCCATGAACCCCATGCTAATCACATTTTGTAGCTCCTGCTGTCTGATATGGTAGCCACTGATCAGACGTGCTATTTATATTTAAATATTAACTAATTACATTTAAAACAATATACAATTTAGTTATCCAGTGACACTAGCCACATGTCAAGTGTTCAATTAACCACATGTGTGTAGTGGTTCTGTATTGAACTGAGCATATATAGAATATTTTCTGTATCACAGAAAATAGTAGAACTAGATAGATAGATGATAGATAGATAGATAAAAGTAGATGTATACGTATGTATGCATATATTTTACTTGTGTGATGGAGTAAACCCATCCTTATTCTCTAGAATCAATTGTTAAATATTCAAGAATTTTGGGAGATGGTTGTCAAATCATATTTAGCCTGAAATTAACCATGATGGGAATATTTCTGTCATAGAAGCAAACTATAAATCAAGGCTCATTTTTCTTTCAGACTCAGAGACCATTATCACATCACTGGTGATGGATAGATATAGAAATGTTTACATTTATCAGTGCTGTGTAAATATATTTGATATTCTTAATTTGGCCCACTGAGAGGAAATAGAAGCAAAGAACTTATAGCAGTGAGCACTCCCTAGATCCCAGATTTTGGTTCCTAAATACCATTTCTCACTGAAAGGAAACAAAGCTTCTGGAGAAGCAGCTGATTCCAGGGCTCATCAAGAGAAAGAGAAGGGAAACCAGGAATGTCTTACACTAGAATGGAAGCAAATGCTTGAGAAATAATATGGGAAAATAAATAGAATACTCTGTCCTATAACGGTGGATAGACCATTATACCTTGCCAAAACTCACCGAATGTACAACATCAAGGGTGAACTATAATGTAAACTATGGATTTTGAGTGGTAATAATGTGTCATTGTAGGGACATTGATTGTAATAAATGTATGACAGGGTGAGGGTTTTGACAGTGGGTGGATGCTGTGTGTAGGTGGGGCAGGGGGAATATGGGATATCTCTATGTCTTTCACTAACTTTTGCAGTGAACCTAAAATGGCTATAAAAAAAGTCTAAAAAAAAGTCTATTGAAAACATTAAGAAAGAGGAAGAAAAAAATAACAGAGAGCCCACTTGAAAGGGCTTCCAGAAGACAAATCTGAGACAACTGAGGATCTAAATAAAGAATGATGTAAGAGACTAAGCTAGTAATATTTGAAATCATATTGACATTAATTAATTAATTAATTAATTAATTACAGAGAGAGAATGAAAAGCTCCCTCACAATGGACAATCACTTATCAAAGTGGGAGAATTGATGGGATTAGAAAGTCACCATTTTGGAGCCATCATAGTAATAATTGTTTCAAATTCCATCCATGGACAATAAAAGCAGTAGGTGAAAGTTTGAAGAGAAACAGCATTTACACAGTTGAAAAGGCATCTTGCACCAGTTCTTAATTACAAAATGAAAAGTAAAACTTTACAGTACATTAAGCCAGTGAATACAATTTTAACCAAATGTTCCACGTCACCAACACTGGGGTCATGCATCTTCTGAGGTGATGAAGCCTTGATGTGAATTTCCAGTTTCAAATTCACTGGTCTGACTTAGGCCAGAGGATTGACATGGAAAATAAGCTCCCCAGAGGTTCTCATGCAGGTGATCCATGAACCACTGACTTCTCTGTCTATGGTTACCCTTAAGGCTTTGAACAAACTTATTGCTGGGTGCTTCTGGAAGGTGCTTCTACTACCATTTGTACCTGAACTTGTGTCTTTCTTCAATTTGCAGAAATTCCATCTGCTAAAAATCTTCCTCCACATCTCAGAACCCTGCATCAGAAACTCTCCATCACTGGCTCTCTGAAGCTCTCATTACTTACCTTTGTGGGTATTCATTTCTTTGGAATTCTGGGAGTTAATCATCAGTTGGAGTAAATCCACTCGGTGCTACAAGCAGAAAGAATAATTTCAACAACAAAACATCACTCGTGGAAGTCAGAAATAAATTACGGATGCAGGACTTAGCTTTTTTCCTGAGAATATGGTCCCTTTAAGTCCAGAAGCCTGACTTGTCAGTGGCAAAAACATCCAGCTACAAATCTTGCAGCAGGATATTTTCCTGACAGGAATCCAGCTATTGTGTCCCACTGCTTTTTGGTTCTTTCTCCCTTGATCCTGAATTTCTCTGGATTTTGAACACAACTTTCTGACCAAAGTGTTGCATACTCCCTCTTCTGTCATGCTTGCTAACTCAGGGGAAAGTCCCTGATTTTGGTCCTTTTTTTCCTCCAGCCTTAATTCTTAATGAATGGCCACATAGACCAATTCCCTGATCTCTGCAGAATCCATGGGCAACTTCTGTGTCAACATCTTCCAATGCCCCACCCTCCCAGAATTCTGCACAATTTTCAGAGACATTATGGGGTACCCAGCCCTGTCTCCCTGGAAGACATACATCCTTGTGCTGGTTGCCGGGCCTCAGGAAGGTGAAGCTGGCTCAACTTGCAGCCTCAGTGCCCAGAGAAGACTCCCGCCCACTCCAGACTATGACAGCCTCAAATTCAACACAGGCTATCTTCCAGCAGATGCTTCTTGGACCTTCCCCTGGAGAATGTGTAAACTAAGAGGATTAGAATTAAAGGGATTCTTTGCCAATATAACATCTGGGGATGTTATACTATCAGAAAAATGATTTTTTTAAAAAGATTTTATTTATTTATTTTGACAGACAGAGATCACAAGTAGGCAGAGGGGCAGGCAGAGAGAGAGAGGAGGAAGCAGGCTCTCCATGGAACAGAGAGCCCGATGTGGGGCTTGATCCCAGGACCCTGGGATCATGACCTGAGCCGAAGGCAGAGGCTTTAACCCACTGAGCCACCCAGGCACCCAGAAAAATGATTTTTACACAGTAATTTTTACCCTTTGATAATTTATTGAAGAGAAATCTCATGCAGGGACACACTAGGTTCCACCTTTATTATTAAATCTTAAACATTGAATCTTAGACTCATTTTCTTATCTCCTTTCCTGAACTCCACCTTCTTCATTCTCTCTAAAATGTTAGAAGTCTCCTGCTCTAAACCCTACAGTTCTCTACATACTGTAAAAACATACACGGATGTGTACACATGAGATGTATACAATAAAAGATCAAAAGTAAACACACATGTAATCACCACCATATTTACCTTTTGCTTATCTTTTAGGCGACTTTCCTTCATCCTTTTTATAGATTTTGTAAAAAAATCAGTAACTTTTTTTGGAAATAACCAGATATTTAGTATTTCATAAACTGGGGTAAGGAATGGAAAGAGTACTGTAAGGAAAAAGAACAATGGAAATCACAGTGAAAATGCAAAATTCACCCAGAGCAATTATAATTTGGACTATAACCAGAAAAGTAAAAGACACCAGGAATCAATGAAACTGGGAGTCATTCCCTCCATTACCTTTACTTGAAATTTCAAGCCAATGGCTGAGCCAGGGCAAGTCTCAAGTAGGTGCCACCACTAGAGCAGTGAGATCAGTGTCCCCATCCACATCTTTGGGTAACCAAAGCGAGAGGATTACATTCCTAGATCTCTTTGCCTTTTGTTTTTGGACTAGAGTCTCTTTGGATATACCAGACCATAAGATGTTACTTTAATTATCATGCTATTTAAGAAGGTGTTGTCAGGATGCAAATAATACATAGCATGCCCTTCAACCACAACGGAATAAAATTATAAATTGAGAATACAAACAACATTGGATTTTGCAAATATGTAGAAATTAAACATTACAGTCCTATATAGACAGTGGTCAAAGAAGAAATCAAAAGGGCACTTAGGAATTACTTAGAGATTACAAAAATGAAGAAACCATATACAAAAGCTCATGGGATAAGAAAAAGCAGTGACTAGGAAGAAATTTATCATTATATATGTCTACATTTTAAAATTTATTTATTTATTTATTTATTTATTTATTATGTTATGTTAGTCACCATACAGTAGTTCATCAGTTTTTCATGTAGTGTTCCATGGTTCATTGTCTGCATATAACACCCAGTGTTCCATGCAATACCTGTCCTCCTTAATACCCATCACTGGGCTAACCCATCCCCCTACCCACACCCCTTAAAACCCTCAGATTGTTTCCCAGAGTCCATAGACTTTTATGGTTCATCTCCCCCTCCGATTTCCCACTTGCTTCATTTTTCCCTTTCTTCTCCTAATGTCCTCCATGCTATTCCTTATGTTCCACAAGTAAGTGAAACCGTATGATAATTGTCTTTCTCTGTTTGACTTATTTCACTTAGCACAATCTCCTCCAGTACCATCTATGTTGATGCGAATGGTGGATATTCATCCTTTCTGGTGGCTGAGCAATAATCCGTTGTGGACCACAACTTTATCTACTCATCTGCTGAAGGGCATCTCAGCTCCTTCCATAGTTTGGCTATTGTGGGCATTGCTGCTATGAACATTGGGGTGCATGTGCCCCTTCTTTTCACTACATCCATATCTTTGGGGTATATACCCAGTAGTGCAATTACTGGATCATAAGGTAGCTCTATTTTTTTGAAAGATTTTATTTATTTATTTGGCAGACAGAGATCACAAGTAGGCAGAGAGGCAGGCAGAGAGAGAGAGAGGGAAGCAGGATCCCTGCTGAGCAGAGAGCCTGATGTGGGGCTCGATCCTAGGACCCTGAGATCATGACCTGAGCCAAAGGCAGAGGCTTAACCCACTGAGCCACCCAGGTGCCCCAAGGTAGCTCTATTTTTAACTTTTTGAGGAACCTCCATATTCTTTTCCAAAGTGGCTGTACCAACTTGCATTCCCACCAATATATATATGTCTACATTTAAAAGAACCAAGATCTTGGGGCACTTATCTGGCTCAGTTGGTAGAATGTGCCATTCTTGATCTTGGAGATGTGAGTTCAAGCTCCCTGTTGGGTGTAGAGATGACTTAAAAACTAAAATCTTTAATAATAATAATAATGGCCAAGATCTCAAATCAATGACCCAATTTTTTTTTTGTTATAAACAAGCTGGAAAAACAAGAGGAAACCAAACCCAAAGCAAGAAGAAGGAAACACACAATAGAGACAAGAGCAGAAACTTATGATATATAGAATAAAAATCAATAGAAAAATCAATGAAAGCAAAGCTGATTCTTTTAAAAGACCTTTAGATAGATTGACCAAACAAAGAGGAGAAATGAATCAAATTACTATCATCAGAAATGAAAGGGAAGGTTATTGCTGACATTCAAAATCTAAAAAGAATATAAAGAAATACCATGAACAATTGTATGCTAATAAATTAGATAACTTAGATGAAATGGAAAAATCCTAGAAAACACAAACTAGAATGTGACATTAAAAAACAACAACAGGGGGCACCTGGGTGGCTCAGTGGGTTAAGCCTCTGCCTTCAGCTCAGGTCATGATCTCAGGGTCTTGGGATCGAGTCCCGCATCAGGCTCTTTGCTCAGTGGGGAGCCTGCTCCCCCCCCCCCCGGCCTGCCTCTCTGCCTACTTGTGATCTCTGTCTCAAATAAATAAATAAAATCTTAAAAAAAAAAACACAACAACGGGGTGCCTGGGTGGCTCAGTCGGTTGAGTGGTTGCCTTTAACTCAGGTCACAATCCCAGGGTTCTGGAATCAAGCCCCACGTTGGACTCCCTGCTTGACAGGGAGCCTGCTTCTCCTTCTCCCCTGCTTGTGTGTGTGCACTCTCTCTATCTCAAATAAATAAATAAAATCTTTAAAAATCATAAACAATAAAAAAACTAGGCAATCTGAAAGATAAGTAAAAAGATTGAGTTAGTAGTGAAGAAAGGACCCATAAAAAGAAGTTCAGATCCAGGTGGTTTCACAGGTAAGTTCTAGCAAATATTTACAGTAGAATCACCAGCAATTTTGCACAAATTCTTCCAACAAACAGAATAGATATGAATACTTCACAGAAACTCATTCTGTGAGACTATTATTACCCTTGATACTAAAACCAGACAAAGAAATCACAGAAAAAGAAACTACAGACCAATGTATCTTATGACATGTCATCTTATAACATCACAAATCCCTAACAAAGTACTAGCAAAATAAACCTAGCAACAACATATCAAAGAATGATATACCATAACTAAGAGGAGTTTAACTCAGTGATTTAGGGTTATATAATACAATATAACAACGACAACAATCAGAACCACAATAACACATGGTTATCTCAATAGATGCAGAAAAAGTATTTGACAAAACTCCAATACTATGTAGTAATAAAAATACTCAACAAACTGGGAACAGAAAAGAATATCCTCAATCTGATGAACATCCTCTATAAAAAACTCATAGCTAATACCACACTTAACAGATATAGACTGGACACTTTCCACTAAGAATAAGCAAAACAAGGATTTTTCTATTACTATTTTTCTATTACTATTTCTATTACCATTACTATTTCTATTACTATTACTATATTATTCTATATTACTATTCAGCATTGTACTAGAAGTTCTAGCCAGGAAAGGTAGGCAAAAGCAAACAAACAAACAAAAAACCAAAAGCTATTCATAGAGGAAATTAAGAAGCAAAAGCATCTTTATTATCATACAATATGATGTTGTACATAAAAAATCTGAAGGAATGCATCAAAAGTCTACTGGAAGTAATAAATCAGTTTACCAAGGTTTCAGGATACAAGATTAACATACAAAATCAATTATATTTCTATATTCTTCAATAGGAAAATCCAAAAGCAAAACTAGGAGTATAATTCCATTTACAATAACATCAAGAAGAACAGAATATTTAAGAATAGCTTTAACAAAAGTAGCGTAAAACTTATACTCTAAAAACCACAAAGACAAAGACAGAGAGGGAGACAAATCATAAGAGACTTTTAACATAGGAAACAAACAGGGTTGCTGGAGGGGAAGTCGGTATGAGGATGGGGTAACTAGATGATGGGGATTAAGGAGGGCAATGAAGTGAGTACTGGGTGTTATACAAAACTGATGAATCACTAAATTCTACCTCTGGAACTAATAATACACTATATGTTAATTAAATTGAATTTAAGTTAAAATTTTTTAAATTTTTTAAAAAAGATTTTATTATTTACTTGACAGAGAGGGAAGAGAGAGAAAATGAGCACACAAGCAAGGGGAGTGGGAGAGGAAGAAGCAGGCTCCCATGCTGAGCAGAGAGCCCAATATGGGGCTCCATCCCAGGACCCTGCGATCACGACTTGAGCCGAAGGCAGGCACCCAACCAACTGATCCACAAGGCACTCCTTTAAAAAACTTTTTAAAGAAATAAAGAAGATCTGTGTAAATGGAAAAACATTCAGTGATCATGGATTAGAACTTAACATTGTCAAGATGGCAGTATTTGTCAAATTGATCTACAGATTAATGTATTTTTTATCCAAATCCTAGCTGACTTTTTTGTAGAAATTGACATACTGAATTTTAAATTCATATGGAATTGTAAGGGACCCAGAATAATCAAAGCAATCTTGGGGGTGGGGGGGAAGGATAAAGTTGTAAACTTCAGACTTCCAGTTTCAAAACTAAACATGAAACTATAATAATCAAGACAATGTGGTACAAGCATAAGCATACACATATAGATCAATGGAATTGAACTTAGGGTCCAAAATGATACCCATGTGTTCATGGTCAACTGATTTTGCTAAGGTCTCTAAGACCATTCAATGAAAAAAAATAGTCTTTTTAATAAAATGGTGCTGGGACAAGAGGACAGTCTCAAGGAAAAAAAAAAGTGAAGTTGTACTCTTACCTAATACAACATATAAAAATAAATTCAAAATGGATCGAAGACCCAAATCTAAAAGTAAAACTTTATAACCCTTAGGAGAAAACCAAGGGATACATTTTTTTAAAAAGATTTTATTTATTTATTTGACAGACAGAGATCACAAGTAGGCAGAGAGGCAGGCAGAGAGAGAGGGAGAAGCAGGCTCCCCGCTGAGCAGAGAGCCCAATGTGGGGCTCGATCCCAGGCCCCTGGGATCATGACCTGAGCTGAAGGCAGAGGCTTTAACCCACTGAGCCACCCAGGCGCCCCACTAAGGGATAAATTTTGATGATCTCAGATTTCTCAGTGAAATCTAAAATCTGGCACTGAAAACACAGAAATAAAAGGAAAAATACATACATCGTACATAATCAACATTAAAATTTTGTTGATGAACACTGAGACCATAAAAATTGTATTCTACATTTTAAGGGGGGGACTTATATGTTAGTTATGTGGAGGTATATCTCAGTACAATCGTTGTAGAAAAGTAGAAGGTTTGGGACACCTGGGTGGCTCAGTCTGGTTAAGCACCTGCCTTCAGCTCAGGTCATGATCCCGGGGTCCCGGGATCGAGTCCAGCATTGGGCTCCTTGCTCAAGGAGGGGAGCCTGCTTCTCCCTCTGCCTGCTCTGCCTGCTGTTCCCCCTGCTTGAGCTCTCTCTCTGACAAATAAATAAAATCTTTACAAAAAGTAAATTTGGAAAAAAAGAAAAGAAAAGTGGAAGGGAGGAAGTGAGAGAGAAAGGAAGCAAGGGAAGGAAAAGGAAGGAGGAGAAAAGAAGAAACACCAGTGTACATACCTATGGAGAATAAAAATGGGTCAGGGAAATCAAATTTTAAGATCTTCTTGGCATTTTCCACAAAGGGATCTTGTGGGTTGTTGAGGGAATCAATGTTCACTCCAAATGATGTGCTGGTAATCACGTCCATGCTGTAGGCCCCAAAGATGCTGTGAGAGAAAGAAAGACATGGATAATGAAGATCAGCACCTCTTTAATACCCTTATCCAACACATGCAGCAAGAAGTGCATGTAGATCCCATGCTCAGGCAAGACAAGAGCTACACATTCAGAACCACCATCTGGGTCATCTGAAGAGTCTATATGCCATCAAATTCACTCATGTGGTGTTCATGAGGTGCCAGTGATACAGCTGGCCTTGTCCTGGAGTGATGGGGACATTAGGGCAAGTTAGACACACCTCTGAGTTCAAAGAGCTCAGTCATGGAGGGATAGAGACACAAAGTCTGACAAATTACAGTAATAACTTTTGAGTATGCACAATAGAAGGTGGATAAGCACTGTGTCTGAGCAGGACAAGTGGTGGAATAATGAACCCTTTCTCGGGGAATCAAGAAAGATGAAACTGGTCTGGATCTTCTCTCACCACAGTAACTATGCTCAGAGGTTATTCCTCAACATTACATTACATTCATTACAGAACACCAACACCATATTCTGTGCTGCCAGAAACATCATCCCTTCTTCTCTACACCCCAACTAAGGCTTCTTCATGAAAGACCCACTCTTTCTCAACAACAGATATCTAGCTTGCCCTGAGGGCATACTCATTTCTGGAAAATGTAAGAACAAAGAGTGTTCCTAGTTAAAACATATATATTAAATCAATCCAATATTGAAATGGGGGTGCCATATCTAAGTGGTCATATGCCCTAGTTTTCCCAGGACATTTGCAATGTCCATCTGTTCAGCCTGCATAGTTAAAATATATCCAATTTAGGCAAAAAAAATCTATCATCTATCTATCTATCTATCTATCATCTATCATCTATCTATCATTATCACCCTACCTATCCCATGTGCAGGGCCTTCTCCCTTTTGAGATTAAAAGATGGACAATGGTTATAAAAGTTAATATTTAGTATTCGCTAATATCCTCAACAAAATCAGGGAAGGGTTTAAGTTGTTCCAAGTTCCATAGCGTAACTTTTGTGCCCTACCCAGTGCCCAGGAATATGTACCAAGTACATTCCCCTCCCACCATTCCATACTCTCTACACTCATGTTTCTTCTTTTCAAACAATGTATTTTTGTCTTCTAAAATGTCCAAGGTGATGATTAAGCAAGTAAATAAATCCCAACTCATGCACACAAAAGAAGACTGTTTTTCTCTGGACTTCCCTGCGTTTTGAGGTGAGCTACCTCTTCTTGGCTGACCCGCTGGAGTTGTAACACCATACACCTTTATCAGCTTGTTCACTGGAGTAGCTCAACAATGGGAATTGACTCTGTGGCAACAGCTGGAAAGTCATGACAGAGTTAGAATCCCAGCAACTGGACTCCTACTTACTCTTTCAAGTTGATAGGTTTGCCTTTCTCTGACTCCCTCCTCAGGTTCCTCACCAACACATCTCCATACTGACTAATGATGGGGAACATCTACAAACAAAATACATGACCACTTGAAGTTAAATATGAGAATCAAGTCCTAGGATGACATAGCTTTCACAAGCATGGAGCAGTAAGGGCATTTAATAACAAGTTTTATCACGTCTCTTCCAGAACATGAAGATAAAAGACCATTTTGGGGAAGCTCAAATACAGTAGAGTACCACTTAGAGATGGACTATGACCTTATTTTCTATCTGTCCCCAGGAATATTCCTTAACTTCCTAATTAAAAGTCCTGTTCTTTTCTTACCTCCTTAAGTTTTCCGCTGGTGAAAGTTGGAGACAGCAATGTTCGTATTCTCTTCCATTGTTCATCCTCAGACATAGAGATGGAATTTTTCATAAATCCCATAGGACCAAAAGACTAGAGTCAAAGCAAAACACATTTTGCCCTACATAAGTTTTGTAGGTCTTCACAGTTTGGAAAATTTGTTAAATGGGCATAAATTACCCATCAAATGTTTTTTATTATTATATTTATCATTATATTATATTAATTTTATATTTATAATATGTTATATGTTATTATATATTATATATTATGTATAATATAATATATATGATATTTATTATATTTATTATTATATGTTTATAATATTTCTATTATTATTTATTTTTATTTTATTTATTATTATTATTTTATTATTATTTATTCATTTCCTTATTTGAGAGAGAGAAAGAGAGCATGAACAAGGGAATAGGCAGAGGTGGACTCCTCGCTGAGCAGGGAACCAGAATCAGGGCTCAATCCAGGGACTCTGGGATTATGACCTGAGGGAAGGCAGATGCTTAACTGACTGGGCCACACTTACTCACCAAATACTTAGTGGCTGTCTACTTAGTAGCAGTCCCTATGCTAGATGCTCAATAGATATTTATCCTAAATGCCTAGTGTCCTACAAGGCTGAAGGAGGCTTCAAGCCACCTGACGTGCTTTCCAGCCTTTATATTCCAATCTCCTTTTTGATGTAAATGTGGTATGGAAAATTTGGTGGGGAAACTACTCCTCCAGGGGAATTGGTAGAATTGGATTGGTGGAAGATAGCCAGATAGCTGGCAAACTGTATGTTGCCTCAGACCACTTGTCTTCACATATATGTACAGCATGAGCATCTGTAAAAACAGGTCTTGATATGGTGATTTTTTATTAACATATAATGCATTATTTGTTTCAGAGCTACAGGTCTATGATTCACTAGTCTTACACAATTCACAGCACTCACCATAGCACATACCCTCCCCAATGTCCATCACCCAGCCACCCCATTCCTCCCCCTTCCACTCCAGCAACCCTGTTTGTTTCTTGAGATTAAGAGTCTCTTATGGTTTTTCTCTCTCTCTGGTTTTGTCTTGTTTCATTTTTCCCTCCCTTCCCCTAAGATCTTATGTCTTGTTTCTCAAATTCCTCATACATTGAGATCATATGAGAATTGTCTTTCTCTGATTGACTTATTTCACTTAGAATAATACTCTTTAGTTTCATCCACATTGTTGCAAATCGCAAGATTTCATTTTTTTGATGGCCGAGTAGTATTCCATTGTATTTATATATCCCACATCTTCTTTATTCATTCATTTGTTGATGGACATCTAGACTCTTTCCACAGTTGGGCTATTATGGACATTGCTGCTATAAATATTGGGATGCATGTACCCCTTCAGATCACTACATTTGTATGTTTGGGGTAAATACCCTGTAGTCCAATTGCTGGGTTGTAGGGTAGCTCTATTTTCAACTTTTTGAGGAAACTCCATAGTGCTTTCCAGAGTGGATGCACAAGCTTGCATTCCCACCAACAGTGTAGGAGGGTTCCCCTTTCTCTGCAACCTCCCCAACATCTGTCATTTCCTGACTTGTTAATTTTAGCCATTCTGACTGGTGTGTGGTGCTATCTCATTGTTGTTTTTTATTTGTATTTCCCTGATGCCGAGGGATGTTGAGCACTTTTTCATGTATCTGTTGGCCATCTGGCTGTCTTCATTGGAAAAATGTCTGTTCATGTCTTCTGTCAATTTCTTGATTAGATGATTTGTTCTTTGGTGTTGAGTTTGATAAGTTCTTTATAGATTTTGGATACTAGCCCTTTATCTGATGTCATTTGCAAATATATTCTCCCATTCTGTCAGTTGTCTTTTGGTTTTGTTGGCTGTTTCCTTTGCTGTGAAAAAAGTTTTTTTTTATCTTGATGAAATCCCAATTATTCGTTTTGCCCCTGCTTTCCTTGCCTTTGGTGATATTTCAAGGAAGAAGTTGCTGCGGCTGAGGTCAAAGCGGTTGCTGCCTGTGTTATCCTCAGGGATTTTGATGGGTTCCTTTCTCTCATTGAGATCTTTCATCCATTTTAAGTCTATTTTTGTGTGTGGTATAAGGAAATGGTCCAGTTTTATTCTTCTGTGTGTGGCTGTCCAATTTTTGCAACACCATTTGTTGAAGAGACTGTCTTTTTTCCAATGGACATTCTTTCCTGCTTTGTCAAAGATTAGTTGACCATAGAGTTGAGGGTCCATTTCTGGGCTCTCTAGTCTGTTCCACTGATCTATGTGTCTGTTTTTGTGCTAGTACCATACTGTCTTGATGATTACAGGTTTGCAATAGAGCTTGAAGTCTGGAATTGTGATGCCACCAACTTTGGTTTTCTTTTTCAATATTCCTCTGGCTATTTGGAGTCTTTTCTTGTTCCATATAAATTTCAGGATTATTTGTTTCATTTCTTTGAAAAAAGTTGAGGCATTTTGATAGGGATTGAATTAAATGTGTAGCTTGCTCTAGGTAGCATAGACATTTTCACAATATGTGTTTTTCCAATCCATGAGCATGGAACATTTTTAGATTTCTTTGTGTCTTCCTCAATTTCTTTTGTGAGTATTCTATAGTTTTCTGAGTACAGATCCTTCGCCTCTTTGGTTAGATTTATTCCTATGTATCTTATGGGTTTGGGTGCAATTGTAAATGGGACCAACTACTTAATTTCTCTTTCTTCTGTTTTGTTGTTGGTGTATAGAAATGCAACTGATTTCTGTGTATTGATTTTATATCCTGACACTTTACTGAATTCCTGTATAAGTTCTAGCAGTTTTGGGGGGGAGTCTTTTTGGGTTGTTCACATAAAGTATCATATCATCTGCAAAGAGTTTGAGTTTGACTTCTTTGCTGATTTAGATGCCTTTAATTTCTTTTTGTTGTCTGATTGCTGAGGCTAGGACTTCTAGTACTAAGCTGAATGACAGTGGTGAGAGTGGACATCCCTGCTGTGTTCCTGACCTTAGGGAAAAAGCTCTCAGTTTTTCCCCATTCAGAATGATAGTCACTGTGGGTTTTTCATAGGTGACTTTTATGATATTGAGGTATGTAGCCTCATCCATACACTGTGAAGAGTTTCGATCAAGAAAGAATGCTGTACTTTGTCAAATGCTTTTTCTGCTTCTATTGAGACTATGATATGGTTCTTGTTCTTTCTTTTATTAATGTATTGTATCACACTGATTGATTTGTGGATGTTGAACCACGCTTGCAGGAATAAATCCCACTTGGTCATGGTGAATAATCCTTTTTTAAAAAAAATTTTTATTTCTTTTCAGTGTAACAGTATTCGTTGTTTTTTCACCACACCCAGTGCTCCATGCAATCCGTGCCCTCCCTAATACCCACCACCTGGTTCCTCCGACGTTCCACCCCCCCACCCCTTCAAAACCCTCAGGTTGTTTTTCAGAGTCCATAGTCTCTCACAGTTCACCTCCCCCTTCCAATTTCCCTCAACTCCCTTCTCCTCTCCATCTCTCCTTGTCCTCCATGTTATTTGTTATGCTCCACAAACAAGTGAAACCATATGATAATTGACTCCCTCTGCTTGACTTATTTCACTCAGCATAATCTCTTCCAGTCCCATCCATGTTGCTACAAAAGTTGGGTATTCGTCCTTTCTGATGGAGGCATAATACTCATACTCCTCAAACTCAACACACACAAAACAGACGATCATATTAAAAAATGGGCAGAAGACATGAACAGACACTTCTCCAATGAAGACATACGAATGGCTATCAGACACATGAAAAAATGTTCATCATCACTAGCCATCAGGGAGATTCAAATTAAAACCACATTGAGATACCACCCTACATCAGTTAGAATGGCCAAAATTAGCAAGACAGGAAACAACGTGTGTTGGAGAGGATGTGGAGAAAGGGGAACCGTCTTACACTGTTGGTGGGAATGCAATTGGTGCAGCCACTTTGGAGAACAGTGTGGAGATTCCTCAAGAAATTAAAAATAGAGCTTCCCTATGGCCCTGCAATTGCACTACTGGGTATTTACCCCAAAGATACCAATGGAGTGAAAAGAAGGGCCATCAGTACCCCAATGTTTAGAGCAGCAATGGCCACAGTCGCCAAACTGTGGAAAGAACCAAGATGCCCTTCAATGGAGGAATGGATAAGGAAGATGTGGTCCATATACACTATGGAGTATTATGCCTTCATCAGAAAGGAAGAAAACCTAACTGTTGTAGCAACATGGATGGGACTGAAAGAGATTATGCTGAGTGAAATAAGTCAAGCAGAGAGAATCAAGTATCATATGGTTTCACTTATTTGTGGAGCATAACAAACAATATGGAGGACAAGGGTAGATGGAGAGGAGAAGGGAGTTGAGGGAAATTAGAAGGGGAGGTGAACCATGAGAGACTATGGACTCTGAAAAACAACCTGAGGGTTTTGAGGGGGCAGGGGGTGGGAGGTTGGGGGAACCAGGTGGTGGGTATTAAGGAGGGCATGGATTGCATGGAGCACTGGGTGTGGTGAAAAAACAATGAATACTGTTACGCTGAAAAGAAATAAAAAATTTAAAAAAATAAATAAGCACTGCTCCAAAAAAAAAAAAAAAAAAAAAGAAAGAAAGAAATATACACACACACATAGGCCCAACGCAATTTTGATCCTGGCATAAAAGCAATTCAATGGAGGAAGTATAGCCTTTTCACAAATGGTGCTGGAACAATTAAACATCCATTGGCCAAAACCAGGGATCTTTGACTTAAATTTCACGCCTCCCAATTAACACTAAAAATTGACTCAAAATGGATCACAGACTTAAATGTGAAACATAAAATTATATAAGATTTATATTATGGATGTAAAACATAAAACAATATAAAACTATATACTTAAATGTAAAACATAAAATGAACTACTTTGAGAAAATCCTGGGGATGTAGGGCTAGATAAAGATTTTTCAAACTTGAGGCCAAACTCATAACCCATAAAGGAAAAAATGTTAAATTCACCTTATCAAAATAAAAAATGTTTGCTCTCAACTTCATAAAACCTACATATGAAAAACCCACGGTGAATATCATTCTCAATGGGGAAAAGCTGACAGACTTCCCTTTGAGATAAGGAACATGACAAGGATGTCCACTCTTGCCACTGTTGTTCAACATAGTACTAGAATTCCTAGCAACAGCAATCAGAAAACAAAAAGAAATAAAAGGTATTCAAATTTGCAAAGAAGAAGTCAAACTTTCTCTCTTCACAGATGACATGATACTCTATATGGAAAACCCAAAAACTCCACCCCCAAACTACAAGAACTCATACAGCAATTTAGTGATGCAGGAGGATACAAAGTCAATGTACAGAAATCCGTTGCTTTCTTATACACTAATAATGAAAACACAGAAAGAGAAATTAGAGAATCGATTCCATTTACTACAGCACCAAGAACCATAAGATACCTGGGAATAAACCTAACCAAAGAGGTAAAGGATCTGTACTTGAGAGGCTACAGAACACTCAGGAAAGAAATCAAAGAAGACAAAAAAGATGGAAAAGCATTCCATGCTCATGGATTGGAAGAATAAACATTGTTAAAATGTCTATACTGCCTAGAGCAATCTATACTTTCAATGCCATCCCGATCAAAATTCCACAGGCATTTTTCAAAATGCTGGAACAAACAATCCCAAAATTTGTATGGAACCAGAAAAGACCCCGAATTGTTAAGGAAATGTTGAAAAAGAAAAATAAAACTGGGGGCATCACATTGCCTGATTTCAAGCTTTACTACAAAGCTGCGATCACCAAGACATCACAGTACTGGCACAAAAACAGACACATAGACCAGTGGAGCAGAGTAGAGTCCAGATATGGACCCACAAGTTTATGGTCAAATAATCTTTGACAAAGCAGGAAACAATATCTAGTGGAAAAAAGACAGTCTCTTCAATAACTGGTGCTGGGAAAATTAGACACCTATGTATAGAAGAATGAAACTTGACCATTATCTTACACCATATACAAAGATAAACTCAAGATGGATAAAAGACCTCAACATGAGGCAGAAATCTATCAAAATCCTAGAGGGGAACCCGGTGGTAGGTACTAGGGAGGGCACGGATTGCATGGAGCACTGGGTGTGGTGAAAAAACAATGAATACTGTTACGCTGAAAAGAAATAAATAATTAAAAAAATAAATAAAAAAATAAAAATAAAACACTGGCTCTTAACCAGAAAAAAAAAAATCCTAGAGGAGGGGCGCCTGGGTGGCTCAGTGGGTTAAGCCTCTGCCTTCAGCTCAGGTCATGATCTCAGGGTCCTGGGATCAAGGCCCGCATCGGGCTCTCTGCTCAGCAGGGAGCTTGCTTCCTCCTCTCTCTCTGCCTGCCTCTCCTCCTACTTGTGATCTCTCTCTCTCTCTCTCTCTGTCAAATAAATAAATAAAATCTTAAAAAAAAATCCTGGAGGATAACATAGGCAGTAAACTCTTCAACATCGGCCACAGCAACTTCTTTCAAGACATGTCTCCAAAGGCAAAGGAAACAAAGCAAAAATGAACTTTTGGGACTTCATCAAGATCAAAAGCTTCTGCACAGCAAAGGAAACAGTCAACAAAACAAAGAGGCAACCCACGGAATGGGAGAAGATATTTGCAAATGACACTACAGACAAAGGGCTGATATCTAATACCTATAAAGACCTCCTCAAACTCAACACTCAAAAAATAGATAATCATGTCAAAAATTGGGTGGAAGACATAAACAGACATTTCTCCAAAGAAGATATACAAATGGGTAACAGATACATGTCCATCATCATTAGCCATCAGGGAGATTCAAATCAAATCACTAGGTGTGGGGCATAAACAATGAATCTTGGAACACTGAAAAAATAAGTTAAATTAAAAAAATAAAACCAGGGGGCACCTGGGTGGCTCAGTGGTTAAGCCGCTGCCTTTGGCTCAGATCATGATCCCAGGGTCCCAGGATTGAGTCCCACATCGGGCTCTCTGCCCAGCAGGAAGCCTGCTTCTGCCCACCACCCCCACCCCACCCCCAGCCTGCCTCTCTGTCTACTTGTAATCTCTGTGTGTCAAATAAATAAATAAAATCTTTAAAAAAAAAATAAAACCAGGAAAAAATGTTTGTTCTGCTGAAGAACCTGATACAACAAAAAGACAAGCCATACACCATGCCTACAAAAGAATAGTAAGTGAGAGACTTTTGTCGATGGAACAGTTCTGTGATGTGATTGGGGTGGTGGGTACACAAATCCACATGAAAGATAAATGCTCAGAAAGCAACACACACATGCACACATACACACACAAATGAGTGCACATAAAACCATCGAAATCTGAATAAGTTCTGTGGCTGGAACCAAAGTCAATTTCCGATTCCATACTATACTATAGCTTTGCAGGATATTAGGGGAAAGAGCTTGAAGACCATACGACATGGGAACTCCTGTGACAACTTTCTGTGAATCTATAATTGTGTCAAAATGAAAGTTTTAAATAAGTAAGTAAATAAATAAATATGTAAGTTTAAAATAACTCCATGCCTACCCGCCGGTTTGTGAAGACAGAATAACATTCCTTCACTAGTACTGTTTTGATCATGTCTGGATCCATGATAGCCAACACAGGCTGTTGCCCATCATAAAACCTGTTTTGGGAAAACAGAACTGATTACATTTAACATGTCAGTTTCTGTATCTGCAACTATGCCTGAAAGCCCAAACTTTCATCCTGATGTTATGTAATTTAAAATCTGTCATCATGATTAGAAATAACATTAGAAAAATAAGAAATAACATAAGAACATTTGCTAACTCTAAGTAATGTGTACATGTGTATTTCCTGGACCATTTTCCATAACTTTTTGCATGTTTAGAATATTTCAAGTATTTTTATGTTTTTCAAATAATTTTTATATATTATCAAGAAGAAACTTAGGTTAGTGAATACCTGAAGGCAAGCAAATTATCTAGGACCAAAAAAAAAAAAATAGGGAGAGACCACCCACTTAGCTTTGAAAAATTATAATTTTAAAGAAATTCCTGTTTCAGTCTCAGAAGTTTATAGGTTTCCAGGAATGCATCCATTTCTTCCAGATTGCTTAACTTATTGGCTTATAACTGTTGATAATAATTTCTGGTGATTGTTTCTATTTCCTTGGTGTTTGTCGTGATCTCTCCCCTTTCATTCGTAATTTTATTAATTTGGTCCTCTCTCTTTTCTTCTGCATTAGTTTGGCCAGTGGTTTATCGATCTTATTGATTCTTTCAGAGAACCAGCTTCTGGTTTCGTTGATGTGTTCTACTGTATCTCTAGTTTCTAACTCATTGGTCTCTGCTCTAATCTTGATTATTTCCCTTCTTGTGCATGGGGTTGGCTTACTTTGTTGTTGATTTTCCAGTTCTTTCAGGTGTAAAGAGAGCTGCTGTATTCAGGATTTTTCAATTTTTTTGAGGGAGGCTTGGATGGCTATGTATTTCCCCCTTAGGGCTGTCTTTGCCATATCCCATAAGTTTTGGAATGATGTGTTTTCATTCTCATTGGTTTCCATGAATTGTTTAAGTTCTTCTTTGATTTCCTGATTGATCCAAACATTCTTGAGCAGGATGGTCTTTAGCTTCCAAGTGTTTGAATTCCTTCCAAACTTTTTCTTGTGGTTGAGTTTCAGTTTCAAAGCATTGTGGTCTGAGAATATGCAGGGAATAATCTCAATCTTTTGGTATCGGTTGAGCCCTGATTTGTGACCCAGTATGTGGTCCATTCTGGAGAAAGTTCAATATGTACTCAAGAAGAACGAGTATTCTGTTGTTTTAGGGTGGAATGTTCCGTATATATCTGTGAGATCCATCTGGTCCAATGTGTCATTCAAAGGTCTTGCTTCTTTATTGATTTTCTGCTTGGATGATCTGTTTATTACTGAGAGTGGCATGTTAAGATCCCCTAAAATTAATGTATTCATATCAGTATGACTCTTTATTTTGGTTAATAGTTGGCTTATGTAGTTGGCTTCTCCCATATTGGGGGGATAAATATTTACAATTGTTAGATCTTCTTGGTGGATAGATCCTTTAAGAATGATGTAGTGTCCTTCTGTATCTCTGACTACCCTATGACCCTGCAATTTCGCTACCAGGTATTTACCCTGAAGATATAGAGGTAGTGAACAGTAGGGCCATATGTACCCCAATGTTCATAGCAACAATGGCCACAACCACCAAAGTGTGGAAAGAGCCAAGATGCCCTTCAACAGATGAATGGATAAAGAAGATACGGTCCATATACACAATGGAATACAGTCCATATACACAGTGGAATATACACCTCCATCAGAAAGGATAAATACCCAACTTTTGTATCAACATGGACAGAACTGGAGGAGATTATGCTGGGTGAAACAGGTCAAACAGAGAGAGTGAATTATCATATGGTTTCACTTACTTGTGGAGCATAAGGAATAACATGGAGAACATTAGGAGAAGGGAAGGAAAAGTGAATTGGGGAAAATCAGAGGGGGAGATGAAGCATGAGAGACTGTGGAGCCTGAGAAACTAACTGAGGGTTTTGGATGTGAGGGGAATGGGGGAATGGGTGAGCCTGGTGGTAGGTATTAAGGAGGGCATGTATTGCATGGAGCACTGGGTGTGGTGCATAAACAATGAATCTTGAAACACTGAAAAAATAAAATTAAATTAAAAAAAAGAAATTCCAAACACACAAAATGCATAAGAGAGAATATTGGATGAAAATTTTAGACACACTGATCACAAATATGTAAGATGTCTGCAAATGAAAAAGTCTTGAAATGCTCAAAAAGTGGTGGTAGGATTATGAATGATTTCTTTGCCCTATTTTCTAAAATCTCTTTCCTAGCTCCATTTTTTGAAGATTTTATTTATTTATTTATTTATTTGAGAGAGAGAGAGAGAGAGAGAGAGAGCCCACAAGCAGGGGGAGAGAGAGAGAGGGAGAGGAAGAAGCAGGCTCCCTGCAGGACCCCAAGATCATGACCAACTGATGTATAACCAACTGATCCACTCAGATACCCCCTTTCCTAATTACATTTTAAAGGAAATATTATTTTAACTATTAAAGAGAGGTTCTTGGTAACATAAAAGTTAGAAAAATTTGAAACAGGAGGACAAAGAGAATAAATACAAAGGAACATGCATAACTCATTTTAGACATATTTCCTTTTCATTGCTTGTATTTATTCTTATATGGGGTCCCAAGTGTGAGTTTCTTGGGCTTCGTGTAGATGACATCCTGGAGCAGCAGGGCATGCCCACTTTTGCACAAGTCTCATACACAAAGCTGACTCTTTATATTTTATCCATCCCTATCTCGCCTGACCTCCTGATTGTCAATATGGCACATTAATGGGAATTGGTCGCCAGCATGAAGTTAACTTTAATCACATTGTCCTCTAACATTGTATTTTCCTCTATAACTCATTTGCATTTACTAGAACAAAATGAAAAATTTTCCACAAGTCCCCTATTCTTTCTTTGACATCACAGAGGAATTTCATACTTTTGTGATCACATCTAAAAATGAATTGTTAAACACTACACCAAAAACTAATAATGTGCTATATGTTGGCTAGTTGAACTGAATATAAATAAATAAATAAATAAATAAACAAACAAATATGAGAATTTTAGAATACATTTTAGTATGTATTCTAAAACTCAGAAGGTTTCGGTGGGAGTCATGTACCTTTACTGTTGTAGCAGTGATAGAACTTAGTGAGGTGTCATGTAGGACAACTTTCCCATCACCCTGATCATATTTTCCCTTGTCCCATCATATTTGTTCAAAAACACCTGGATGGGGCACCTGGGTGACTCAGTGGGACCTTCGGCCCAGGTCATGTTCTCAGGGTCCTGGGATCGAGCCCTGCATCAGGCTCTCTGCTTGGCGGGGAGCCTGCTTCCCTTCCTCTCTCTGCCTGCTTCTCTGCCTGCTTGTGATCTCTGTCTGCCAAATAAATAAATTAAATCTTAAAAAAAAAAACACACCTGGATGGACAATGGACAGTGGTTTGGGTAACCCTTTATATTCATGATCTCACACAACTGTAACATAGCTTCTTCTATCAGTTAATTTGAGATTCTTAGGACCCACCACATATCCTCTAGATTTGGCATTGCTGGGGCATGGAGCCCAAGAAGCTGCATTTTTAACAAGTTTTCCCCAGGTGGTTCTTATCCACAGTCAAGCATGAGAACCATGTACTAAAGACAGAGCTGGGGGACACCTGGGTGGCTCAGTGGGTTAAAGCCTCTGCCTTTGGCTCAGGTCATAGTCCCAGGGTCCTGGGATCGAGCCCCGCATCAGGCTCTCTGCTCAGCCGGAAGCCTGCTTCCTCCTTTCTCTCTCTGCCTGCCTCTCCATGTACTTGAGATTTCTGTCTGTCAAATAAATAAATAAAATCTTAAAAAAAAAAAAAAGGCAGAGCTGGGCCCCACAATGTAAGACTGGCTCCATCCAGAGCTAACCAGCACTGAATGTAGGAAGTGGCAGTGGAGCTGAACCAGTGGTGATCCAGAGATATGGGTTCTTTCTATTCCATCATGTTGCTTATGAGCCATGCAACTCAGAGCCCTATGGTTTCTGAGGACTTGACCAGAGAAGATAGAGAGGTGCAAAGAGGTACACTGCTGGCTGTGAGCATCCCAGCACCACACTGCACCTCTTCCTCTACCTCACCAAACCCCTGGCAAAACTGAGCAGGACCATCCAATAAAAGCAGCCAAGGCCATACTACAAAATCACCAAGTCCATCACCCCACCAGGAAACACTGTGGTTTAAAATTTTCCTATATCTCTTCAAGTCCATAGAATAAAGAAACATTTGTATATTGAGTACTTCTATTGAAAGAAAAATCTTGGCCTGATTTTTTTTTCACCATAATCAAGTGGGATTAATTCCTGGGTTGCAATTGTGGTTTAATACCCATCACCTGGTTACCCCATCCTCCCACCCCTTTCCTTCTGTAACCCTCAGTTTTTTTCCTGGAGTCCAGAGTCTCTCATGGTTTGCCTCCCTCTATGATTTCTTCCCATTTAGTTTTCCCTCCCTTCTCCTGTGGTCCTCTGCTCTATTCCTTATGCTCCACATACAAGCGAAACCATATGATAATTGCCTTCCTCAGAAAACAAACTCCACCCTTATAGTGAAAGTAAGAAAAGGTGAGTAGAAATGATTTTCCATTGTGTTTACCCCAATTCTTCTTTCAAAAGGACATATTTAATCCAAAATATAAATAAAGAATACCCTCCAGGCCCAATCTGCATTTGGACCTGTGTACCTGGTGACACAGGGGGTCCCAGAAAGCAGAGGTTGAAGCTTTACTACAGTGGGCTGCATCCCAAGGGTTCTTGACTGAGACAATCCACACCATAGGGTCCTCATCATAACAAGTCTATCTACCAGAAATGTCCAGAATACTCACCCCCACATTCTTCCATACTTTCGAAAACATTTCTCATCAAAATCGCAAAAACCCTGCAAGAAGAAACAGAATGTATTACTAATCTAAATGTACAGGGCCCTACCTCTAATGAGGACCAAAATGACTTAGATCATATGAAATGTGGTTTACGTCTCTGACTGGCAGTTAGAGAGAAGCTCTTATTCACAGGTGACTTACCAAAAATAAAAGAAAACAGAGGAAATACTGAAACAGAATTTCAAGTCCATCTTGAATTATGTTCAAGTATTGTAGATACTGAACAACTTACCCTATCTGTGAAGACTACATAACCTCTCTGATGTGTTTTTCTTATGCATGTGCTGTGTCTAAATCTCAGAACCCTCTGAATTATTACCTTCAGGGCCACATGGAAAACTGAAGCTACTTGGGCACTTCCAGTACATTAATTTCTTAATAATTTTGTCAAAGTATCTCTTTTCTAGTGATATTATAAAGGCAGTTCTTCCTTTGTATGAAGAACAAAAAACACACACCAACAACTCATTTGAAGCTTAAAATCTGAAGTCAATAGACACACACCATCTCACCTCAGTTATATTCCCACCCTGTTCAACTCACTCAGGGTGCCTCCTCTGAAGGTTGAGAAGTAAAGCTGAGAGCTCCCCTTCAACCTCTCAAATACCAAGAGATTTCGCCATTAGCAAAGGGAGAATTAGAGCCATGGAAATAACTGCAATTATCGGCCAATTCTTGAAAGAATTCAAGTATGTGCCAATTCCCCAAAAGTGAATCTCAGGCTGCCCAATAAACTGAAGTTCTAGAGCTATCCTGGGCGGGGGGGGAAGACTACCCATAGCTTGTGCTATGAACAAAAAAGTCTGACTCTAGCATACACAGCTTAATGGACAAGTAACATGGACACCTTTGCTGCTCTTCTCCTAATACCAAGTACAATTATGCCTTCCTGAGAATCTGCACCTGCCAGAAACGAAAGCCTCTTCATGAGGTTCACAAGCTAAAATATCAAGTCCTTTGCTGAATTAGCCAGAGAGCTGGGCTCCCCACTGAGGCAAACCCTGAGGCTCCTAACAACAGACAATAGAGGCCTGGGGTAGACTTGGCCATGTGCTGGCTGGGGCCTATTACATCATTTCTGGAAAGTCAGGAAACCTAAGAATTACCTCCTGAGGGGGAATATTTTTACTATGGAACTAAATTGGGATTTGCAACCTTAAGAAGCAAAAGGGGCAGCTCAAGCAAAACTCACATTTCGGTAGGCCAGAGCAGTTCCCACAAAAGGGAGAGGTTTTGGCCCAGGAATTCCCAGCTTCTTAAAAAGTCCATGTGTGGACGTCCCATATCTATAAAGTGAAAGAGAAGGCCAGGTCACAGGAATGGTGGAATAAGTGCTGAGGCTGGCCAGTCACTGATGCAGAACTGGAACAGGTGAGGGAGGGAGGTAACATGTAGGCAATAAATAATAACAGCAATTCCAACAGCAAAAATTACATTCACTCATCATCTGCTTTACCACCTCCACTGTGAGACCCACAAAAAGTAAGGATGATTAGCTAAGAGTAGCTGAAAGCATCATGGTCTCAATCCTGGAATGAATACTTGAGAATGAAATGCTTGAGAAATACTTCAGAAATACTTGAGAATACTTGAGAAACACTTGAGAACTCCTGAAAGGTTAATGCTGACTTCCTCCAGGAAATTCACTCATCCCTATTTAGTAAACGACTCTTCCATGATTTTGGAGATTCTCATTATAGGTGGAAAGAGGAAAAATTATTTCTCTTCTCCAATGATGAGATTTTGCTTAATTACATCTACTCAAGTAGGCTGGAGCCCACCAGCCTATTTATGAACTGAGGGTTACTGAGAGTCTGCCATGAAAATGCTCATACAGTTGCTCAGAGACCTTTGTGCTTTTCCTTCCTTGTTGGCTCTGTAATGGTTCTGGATCTGGACCTTCTTAAATCTATATTTGTAGAGAGGCCTTGAGCAACAACAGTCTTATTTCTGTACAATTAAAACTGTGTTCAAGGCTCTACTGGCCTTACTGAAAAGTGAGATGCTTTCAGCTCCACCCAAGTCTGTTGTCAGGCACTCTGGTTCTCTTGTAGCACAGAGAAGGCGGACTGACCTGTGTGTGCCCTAAATGATACCATATAAAAGAATCAGTAAGAAACGATCCATTTCCAGGCCATTCTTCCCCTCATGGCATCTGGTCCTTCAACCTGAGATACTCACTGGCTCAGCACACTGTCAGGTATACTCATTTTTTTTCAAGATGGTCACTCACAAAGAGTTAGTTTACCAACTCTGTGCATCAACTATCTCAAAAACCCATTACAGATGGTGCTTCCAATGGCAGGGCTACCCACCATCATCTCTCATGTGTCCCACAACTGAGGGTTCTAGATTCTTGCAATCCTTCCTCTTAGGTGTTGCTGAGAGATGGCAGAGTGGCTGAAGAAGAGAGGTGGGGGAAGAGGCTGCCAGAAACCATTTTAACCATGAGCCTGCGAAGCCTACAAGGCTAACCCCATAGAGGCATATAAGAAAAGTATGGTAGGTAGAAATGGCTCAGCAAGCCCTGAGGTGTTTTCAGATAACTGATAGGGGGCCTTCCAAAATCCAGATACCTCCAGTTGACAGCAGAATATGTGTTATGCAACATAAAATGAGTAATGGTAAAATGTTCCAGAGATTGGGATTAAGGCCTTGTCTCCTCTTCTTTGGAGGCTAGCCTTTAACGCAGTACGGGTTCTGAATGTTCTGTTAAAATCCAGCAAATATTATATTTTATAGTCAAAGAAACCCACAAAGTTGCATGAAAAGACATGTGCTTTAGGGACCTAGCAGAGACACCTCAGGTCCACCTGGGTATTTGGATCCTTCCTCTACTACAGCTGGATGCATCAGTACCAATTGCAGAAGCCAGGGCAGCCTTGGTTAGTCCCACCTCCATTCCTTTACCATTTCAACCACAACAAATCAGTTCCTGTTTCTGAACATTCAACATGCTACATGAACTCCCAAGTGAAGCCAAGCAAGTGAGTGAATGTGTCAGCAACACCGGACCCAAGGAAAGATCTGATCTAGTGTCTAAACTCACATGGATCCATAAGAAGGCAGAGGGTGGACATGATGAATTATTCTGATTCTTTCCAGCTTTCCTCTTCTTGGTAGAGTCATGCTGGTGTTGGCACAAATGAAGGGGCCAAAAATAAAGCCACTCATTTTTATTGCTATTACACCACAGTCCATGCAGAGGGCACTGTCTATAGCTACTGACTTTTGGCCACACCAGTGTCTTCTAAGTCTATAGGGTTGTTTGCCTGGTGGTGACAGGATCCAGTGACAGCTCCACTGCCAGACAGACAACGCACAATGTGGCTTACGTGGTGGTCTCGTCTACTGGCTTCAAGCAGATGAGATGCTAATCTTGTAGTCCCGTGATGACCTTCTGTAGAACCAGGATCAAGGAGTATCTCTAGAGGTCTTCTCTGAGGGAGGAATATTCTCCCTCTTCATCCCCAATCCTATCTGGATGCTTCTCACATCAGTACTGAATCACAGTCCCACTACTCACCTGTGCTGAAAGGTTAAAATGGTTGCTGGGTACATGTATTAAAAAATCATGGTAAAATACAAACAATTATAAGAACATACTATGAGCAACTCTACGCCAACAAATTCTACAATCTGGAAGAAATGGATACATTTCTAGAGACATATAAACTACCACAACTGAACCAGGAAGAAATAGATAACCTGAACAGACCCATAACCAGTAAGGAGATTGAAACAGTCATCAAAAATCTCCAAACAAACAAAAGTCCAGGGCCAGACGGCTTCCCAGGGGAATTCTACAAAACATTTAAAGAAGAATTAATTCCTATTCTCCTGAAACTGTTCCAAAAAATAGAAATGGAAGGAAAACTTCCAAACTCATTCTATGAGGCCAGCATTACCTTGATCCCAAAACCAGACAAGGATCCCATCAAAAAAGAGAATTACAGACCAATATCCTTGATGAACACAGATGCAAAAATTCTCACCAAAATACTGGCTAATAGGATCCAACAGTACATTAAAAGGATTATTCACCACGACCAAGTGGGATTTATTCCAGGGCTGCAAGTTTGGTTCAACATCCGCAAATCCATCAATGTGATACAATACATTAATAAAAGAAAGAATAAGAACCGCATGATACTCTCAATAGATGCTGAAAAAGCATTTGACAAAGTGCAGCATCCCTTCCTGATTAAAACTCTTCAAAGTGTAGGGATAGAGGGCACATACCTCAATGTTATCAAAGCCATCTATGAAAAACCCACCGCAAATATCATTCTCAATGGAGAAAAACTGAAAGCTTTTCCGCTAAGGTCAGGAACACGGCAAGGATGTCCGTTATCGCCACTGCTGTTCAACATAGTACTGGAAGTCCTAGCCTCAGCAATCAGACAACGAAAAGAAATTGAAGGCATCCAAATCAGCAAAGAAGAAGTCAAACTATCACTCTTTGCAGATGATATGATACTATATGTGGAAAACCCAAAAGGCTCCACCCCAAAAATGCTAGAACTTGTACAGGAATTCAGTCAAGTGTCAGGATATAAAGTCAATGCACCAAAATCAGTTGCATTTCTTTACACTAACAACAAGACAGAAGAAAGAGAAATTGAGGAGTCAATCCCATTTACAATTGCACCAAAAAGATAAGATACCTAGGAATAAACCTAACCAAAGAGGCAAAGAATCTATACTCAAAACTATAAAGTACTCATGGAAGAAATTGAGGAAGACACAAAGAAATGGAAAAATGTTCCACGCTCATGGATTGGAAGAACAAATGTTGTGAAAATGTCTATTCTACCTAAAGCAATCTACACATTTAATGCAATCCCTATCAAAATCCCATCCATTTTTTCAAAGAAATGGAACAAATAATCCTAAAATTTATATGGAACCAGAAAAGACCTCGAATAGCCAAAGGAATATTGAGAAAAAGAAAGCCAAAGTCGGTGGCATCACAATTCCAGACTTCAAGTTCTATTACAAAGCTGTCATCATCAAGACAGTATGGTACTGGCACAAAAACAGACATTTAGATCAATGGAACAGAATAGAGAGCCCAGAAATAGACCCTCAACTCTATGGTCAACTCATCTTCGACAAAACAGGAAAGAATGTCCAGTGGAAAAAAGACAGCCTCTTCAACAAATGGTGTTAGGAAAATTGGACAGCCACATGCAGAAAAATGAAATTGGACTATTTCCTTACACCACACATGAAAATAGACTCAAAATGGATGAAGGACCTCAATATGAGAAAGGAATCCATCAAAATCCTTGAGGAGAACGCAGGCAGCAACCTCTTTGACCTCAGCTGCAACAACTTCTTCCTAGGAACATTGCCAAAGGCAAGGGAAACATGGACAAAAATGAACTGCTGGGACTTCATCAAGATGAAAAGCTTCTGCACAGCTAAGGAAACAGTCAACAAAACCAAAAGACAACTGACAGAATGGGAGAAGATATTTGCAAATGACCTATCAGATAAAGGGCTAGTATCCAAAATCTATAAAGAGCTTATCAAACTCAACACCCAAAGAACAAATAATCCAATCAAGAAATGGGCAGAGGACATGAACAGACATTTCTGCAAAGAAGACATCCAGATGGCCAACAGACACATGAAAAAATGCTCCACATCACTCGGCATCAGGGAAATACAAATCAAAACCACAATGAGATGCCACCTCACACCAGTCAGAATGGCTAAAATTAACAAGTCAAGAAATGACAGATGCTGGCGAGTATGCGGAGAGAGGGGAACCCTCCTACACTGCTGGTGGGAATGCAAGCTGGTGCAACCACTCTGGAAAACAGTGTGGAGGTTCCTCAAAAAAACTGAAGATAGAGCTACCCTATGACCCAGCAATTGCACTACTGGGTACATATCCTAAAGATACAAACGTGGTGCTCTGAAGGGGCACGTGCACCCGAATGTTTATAGCAGCAATGTCCACAATAGCTAAACTATGGAAAGAACTTATATGTCCATCAACAGATGAATGGATAAAGAAGATGTGGTCTATATACCCAATGGAATACTATGCAGCCATCAAAAGAAATGAAATCTTGCTATTTGCGATGATGTGGATGGAACTAGAGGGTATTATGCTTAGCAAAATAAGTCAATTGGAGAAAGACGACTATCATATGATCTCCCTGATAATGAGGAAGTGGAGATGCGATGTGGGGGGGTTGGGGGGGTAGGAAAAGAAAAAATGAAAGAAAATGGGATTGGGAGGGAGACAAACCATAAAAGACTCAATCTCAAAAAACAGACTGAGGGTTGCTGGGGGGAGGGGGGACGGGAGAGGGTGGTGGGGATATGGACATTGGGGAGGGTATGTGCTATGATGAGTGCTGTGAAATGTGTAAACCTGGCGATTCACATACCTGTACCCCTGGGGATAAAAATACATTATATGTTTATTAAATAAATAAATAAATTAATTAAAAAAATACATGGTAGTCCACCAGAAGATTATCCCCAGAAGCAAATAATGTCACTTAAACCCTCCTAGCTACAGAAATTGTAGTTGAGGTCTGGGGGGGCACTCCTCAGGAGATCTGGTAAGGGCAATTATGACTCCTTAAGTGTGCCTAGCATTTTTGAAGTACCCAACACTATAGCCACTTCCCCATTGTTAACTCTTGTTCCTCAAAACAGACAAGGAAAAAGGGGCGGATGCTGATTAGCAACCCAACTCAAAGGTTCTGGAGGCAATGAATCTGGACAGTTACTTACAGATAGAACAGAACCAGGCTGGTAGCCAGAAGAAGCCAGGTTTCCATGGAAAAGCTTGGAATCAGGTCCATGGCCACTTTTCCTCTGCTTATTCTCTCCGCTTCCGTTCAGCAGTGTGTGCTAGTCCTTGCTGGCATGTGTGTGTGGAGCTTCCCTTCCCACCAGCAGTGATTCAGTGAGGCTGGAGTATATATACTGAAAAGGGGGTGGGGCTGGATTGCAGTCACTAGCACGCCCCCATCCCCCACCAGCCATGAGTGTTGGCAAAGCATTGTGGACACTCCCAGATTGACCTTTGAGTTCATATTCTGTCCAAAATCAGTAAACAACTCAGTGTTACTGGTAATTTCAAAGGTTACAGAAACTCAGGTAGTCACTGCCTTAAATCTCTAACTCGCCCTTGTCACATGGCCGCCTCTACCTTTAAATACATGAAATCATTCAAATAAGCTTGGTCTGCACGTCTTTACCCATGAAGGTTCCTCTGCCTAGAAATGCCACCGTGGCCCTTAGAAGGAACTATTCATACTTCAAACCCAGCTCTGACAGGATCCCCTGCATTAGGGTCTTTCCTCACATGCCTCCTTTAACACATATAACCAACCTCCTCCTCCTCTGGGAAATTTCTATACCCCCAGTCCTAGTTCTATTATTACTGTCCTCTCCACCCTCTAGCCCCATTGCTGGGCTCCATACCTATTAGCCATAGATAGAGAGCTTCTCAAAGGTGAGTCTGAGTATTTGTCAACATTATGTCCCTAGTGCCCTGCAAACCACTATATGCTCAGGAAGGCATTCAGAAAGGTGGTTGGAGTTGAGCTGGTAGAGGTGAAATTGCTGGGTTTCCTGTGTATCCTTTCTGGGTGGATTGTTGGTGACCAGGTCACATACCTGCTGGGAACGATCTGAGAATATAGCATCTGGAAATTACACTGGCTTATTATCATCACTCTGACACATGTTCTGTGTCTGCATGTCCTGAGAAACTGTGGATTATGTGGCTTACCTCAGGAATCACTGGGAGAATGGAGTCCTACAAATAGATATTAAGAAATAAGTGGCTCCAACTTGAATATCAACAATGGATAGGCATGGGAAGCAGGAAGATGATCCTCAGATAAAGTAGGAGAGAAAGTTCTAGGAATTCTGAAATATTTATGCCCCCTTTGGTGCCTTCACTGGGCACCATTTAATAGGGTCTTGCGATTATCCCTGTTTACAGCAGTAGAGACCGAGACTCGGTGACTGCAATGGGCTTTTCAACAGCCATGGATCACAAGAACAAATTGTAAATAAGTAAATATGAAGAGAGACTGAAAAGTCTTCTGAATTACGCAACACTGGTAATCAACATTTGCCCTTTCCTGATAAGGGTCATCAGAAAACTGAGACCCAAGACAACAAAAGCAAATTGGTTAAACTTCTGTTCCTACCTCCATGGTGACCTGAACAACAGCTTTCTTATGTGTCTTCCTGAACAACAGACTATGCCTCATCTCAGCGGGGAAGACAGATACTAGTCAAGATGACAGTAAGTGTATTGTTGAGAGGGAACTGTCTCCCTATGTTCCCTAGTACACAGGATACATGCAAACAAGGAAAGAATCAAGTCATATGATAATCTGGACAACTTAATTCTCTCACTTGAACAGAAAGTCTTTCTCATTTTACTTAGAAACCAAGCCTCTGTGGAAACTAATGGACTTTCATCTTCCTCCAAAGTTCATGCTTGGCTATGATGATTTCATAACTAATCCTAATACAAGCATCTGCCTGCTTTTGTCACCTCAGGGTTTCCTCCAGCTGGTTGGAATCGACCCCAGTCATTGCTGGGGACTAAAATGCAGCCATCACTGACCCAATGCAAATGGCCTTGTCTGCAAGGGGGAAATAATAGAGGCATGAGACATGCATCTCATCCTTCCCCAGAAGGGAACACCTGACATGAGGAAACTCGCATCCTCAGAGTTGTACAGAAGGTGTGAAGGAAGACACCATGTGTTAGAAGAACACCCCCCACACCCCGTGGCTCTCATCTACTCTGTCTTGCACTATGCTCATCATGTACTTTCCATTCTCTGCTCTAATGCATGGGGTAGAAATATAGCTAAGACTCAGACATGATTCTGGTTGAAAACAGAAGAATCTAACAGATAGTTAAGGTACAGCCAGAGAAAAGAAACTATGCGTCCTCCTCAACAGTGAAAGATTCATCTGCT
>JAHRIG010000575.1:0-37548 GCA_020311275.1 Eira barbara | reverse complement strand
AAAAAATTTTTAATTTAGTCCAATATCCAGTGGAAAAAAGACAGTCTCTTCAATAAATGGTGCTGGGAAAACTGGACAGCTATATGTAGAAAAATGAAACTCGACCATTCTCTTACACCATACACAAAGATAAACTCGAAATGGATAAAAGACCTCAACGTGAGACAGGAATCCATCAGAATCCTCGAGGAGAACATAGGCAGTAACCTCTTTGATATTCCTTTTTAATTTTTATTTTCTAATATTCATATAGAGTTAAACTTCAAGGTAACCCCCTTTCTCCAATCAATGCTACCCCTATAGGTAAACCAATTTTTAATCCTCCTTGATCTTAGGAAAGTTGAGTCCTTTAACAAAGATATCAAGATACATCCAGGAAGAATCAAAATAACCTTCCTCGCCCACACTGAGAATCTATAACCACGCTCCCATCTTTTTCTTCCGCCAGTGTTTCTGTGTATTTGTGTTTGTCCTGATAGTCTATAAATCTTATACTTGGGGTTCTTTTTGACAAGGTTCTTACTTTTTTTGCTTTTATATATATTTTTTTCTCTCTTGTCATATACTTTTATCAGTCTTTTTTGTTTGTCTGTTTTTGTTTGTATACGTCATAAATCTTACCTTGGGGCCCATTTGGGCTGAACCTTCTCTTTTATCTTCCCTTTTTTCCCTGTCTCTCTCTCTCTCTCCCTTTTTTCTTTTTCTTTTCTTTTTTCTCTCGTTTGGGTGGGGAATCCTGAGGGCTCAGAAGCGTTCCAGGGTGCACCTTGACTGCACCACAGTCGATACATCCAGCTACATTTGTCCAGTCATCTCTCACCAAAATGACTAGGAGGAGGAATCCCCAATGGAAGAAAAATACAGAGGATGGGCCTTCTGCAACAGAGCTAACGGCTACCAACATAGACAATATGTCGGAAAGAGAATTCAGGCTAACAATTATCCAGGCAATAGCTAGGTTGGAGAAAGCCATGGATGACCAAACGGAATTGATTAAGGCAGAATCGAAAGCCACCAGGGAATATATTCATAATGTTAGGGCAAAGCTGAAGGCCACCAGGGATGAGGTTCACAATGCTCTCAATGAGTTCCAATCTAATCTAAATTCTCTAAAAGCTAGGGCAACTGAGACAGAAGATAGAATTAGTGATCTGGAGGACAAACAGATAGAGAGAAAGGATCAGGAGGAAGCCTGGAACAAACAGCTTAGAAGCCACGAAAACAGAATCAGGGAAATAAATGATGCCATGAAACGTTCCAATGTCAGAATTATTGGAATCCCTGAAGGATAGGAGAAAGAAAGAAGTCTAGAAGATATAGTGGAACAAGTTCTCCATGAAAATTTTCCCAATCTCGCGAATGGAACCAGTGTTCATGTACTAGAGGCAGAATGGTCTCCCCCCAAGATTATAGATTCCAAAAAAAATCCAGGCACCTGATAGTAAAATTGAGAAATCATAATTGTAGATACAATCTCTTGAAAGCTGCTAGGACAAAGAAGCTACTTACGTACAGAGGAAAGCCCATCAGAATAACGTCAGACCTGTCCACAGAGACCTGGCAAGCCAGAAAGGGCTGGCAAGATATATTCAGGGCACTAAATGAGAAGAACATGCAGCCAAGAATACTTTATCCAGCAAGACTGACATTCAAAATGGATGGAGATGGGGCGCCTGGGTGGCTCAGCGGGTTAAAGCCTCTGCCTTCGGCTCAGGTCATGATCTCAGGGTCCTGGGATCGAGCCCCACATCGGGCTCTCTGCTTGGCAGGGAGCCTGCTTCCCCTCTGTCTCTGCCTGCTGCTCTGCCTACTTGTGATCTCTCTCTGTGTGTCAAATAAATAAATAAAATCTTAAAAAAAAAATGGATGGAGAAAAAAAAATGGATGGAGAGATAAAGAGTTTCCAAGACTGGCAAGGCTTAAAAGACTATGCAACCACCAAGCCGACACTGCAGGAAATATTAAGGGGGGTTCTATAAAAGAGGAAAAATCCTAAGAATAGCATTGAACAGAAATATAGAGACAATCAACAGAAAGAAAGACTTCAAAGATAACACGATGTCAATAAAAACGTATCTCTCAATAATCACTCTCAATGTGAATGGCCTAAATGCGCCCATAAAACGATACAGGGTTGCAGATTGGATAAAACGACAGGACCCATCCATATGTTGTCTACAAGAGACCCATTTTGAACCTAAAGATACACCCAGACTGAAAGTGAAGGGATGGAGAAGCATCTTTCATGCCAATGGGCCTCAAAAGAAGGCCGGGGTAGCAATTCTCATATCAGATAAATTAGATTTTCAACTAAAGACAGTAGACAGAGATACAGAAGGACACTACATCATTCTTAAAGGGACTATCCACCAAGATGATCTAACAATTGTAAATATCTGCGCCCCCAATATGGAAGCAGCCAATTACATAAGAAAACTATGAATCAAGATAAAGAGTCATATTGATATGAATACCTTAATAGTAGGAGATCTTAACACGCCTCTCTCAGAAATAGACAGATCATCGAAACAAAAACTCAATAAAGAAACGAGAGCATTGAATGACACATTGGACCAGATGGACTTCATAGATATATACAGAACATTCCACCCCAACTGAATACTCATTCTCCTCAAGTGCACATGGAACCTTCTCCAGAATAGACCACATACTGGGTCACAAATCAGGGCTCAACCGATACCAAAAGACTGAGATGATTCCCTGCATATTCTCAGATCACAATGCTTTGAAACTGGAGCTCAATCACAAGGAAAAGTTCAGAAGGAACTCAAACACCTGGAAGCTAAAGACCACCTTGCTTAAGAATGCTTGGATCAACCAGGAGATCAAAGAAGAACTTAAACAATTCATGGAAACCAATGAGAATGAAGACACTTCACTCCAAAACCTATGGGATACAGCAAAGGCGGTCCTAAGGGGGAAATACATAGCCGTCCAAGCCTCCCTCGCAAAAATTGAAAAATCCGGAATACACCAGCTGTCTCTACACCTTAAAGAACTGGAGAATCAATAACAAATCAAACCAACTCCACACGTAAGAAGGGAAATAATCAAGATTAGAGCAGAGATCAATGAGGTAGAAACCAGAGATACAGTAGAACGTATCAATGAAACTAGAAGCTGGTTTTTTGAAAGAATCAATAAGATTGATAAACCATTGGCCACACTAATCCAAAAGAAAAGAGAGAAAGCCCAAATTAATAAAATTATTGAATGAAAAGGGAGAGATCACAACTAACACCAAGGAAGTAGAAACAATCATCAGAAGTTATTATCAACAATTATATGCCAATAAGCTAAGCAACCTAGATGAAATGGAGGCATTCCTGGAAAACTATAAACTCCCAAAATTGAACCAGGAAGAAATTGACAACGTGACTAGACCGATATCTAGTAAGAAGATTGAAGCAGTGATCAAAAGCCTCCCAAAAAACAAGAGCCAAGGACCTGACAGATTCCCTGGGGAATTCTATCAAACTTTCAAAGAAGAAATAACACCTATTCTCCTGAAGCTGTTTCAAAAAATTGAAGCAGAAGGAATACTTCCAGACTCTTTTTATGAAGCCATCATTACCCTGATCCCCAAGCCAGGCAAAGACCCTACCAAAAAGGAGAATTTCAGACCAATATCCCTGATGAATATGGATGCTAAGATTCTCAACAAGATCCTAGAAAACAGGATCCACAGCACATTAAAAAGATTATCCACCATGACCTGGTGGGATTCATCCCTGTGTTACAAGGATGGTTCAACATTCGCAAATCAATCATTGTGATAGAACAAATCAATAAGAGAAGAGAGAAGAACCACATGGTCCTCTCAATTGATGCAGAAAAAGCATTTGACAAAATCCAGCATCCGTTCCTGATTAAAACGCTTCAAAGTATAGGGATACAGGGAACATTCCTGAACTTCATCAAATCTATCTATGAAAGACCCACAGCAAATATCATTCTCAATGGGAAAAAGCTTGCAGCCTTCCCGTTGAGATCAGGAACATGACAAGGATGCCCACTCTCACCACTCTTGTTCAACACAGTATTAGAAGTCCTAGCAACAGCAATCAGACAACAAAGAGAAATAAAAGGTATCCAAATTGGCAAGGAAGAAGTCAAACTCTCTCTCTTCACAGATGACATGATTCTTTATATGGAAAACCCAAAAGACTCCACCCCCAAACTTCTAGAACTCACACAGCAATTCAGTAATGTGGCAGGATGCAAAGTCAATGTACAGAAATCAGTGGCTTTCTTATACACTAACAATGAAAATACAGAAAGGCAAATTAGAGAATCGATTGCATTTACTATAGCACCAAGAAACATAAGATACCTCGGAATAAACCTAACCAAAGAGGTTAAGGATCTGTACTTGAGGAACTACAGAACACTCACAAAAGAAATTGAAGAAGACACAAAAAGAAGGAAGATCATTCCATGCTCTTGGATTGGAAGAATAAACATTGTTAAAATGTCTATACTGCCTAGAGCAATCTATACTTTTAATCCCATTCCGATCCAAATTCCACCGGCATTTTTCAAAGAGCTGGAGCAAATAATCCTACAATTTCTATGGAATCAGAAGAGACCCCGAATCGCTAAGGAAATGTTGAAAAACAAAAATAAAACTGGCGGCATCACGTTACCTGATTTCAAGCTTTACTACAAAGCTGTGATCACCAAGACAGCATGGTACTGGCATAAAAACAGACACATAGACCAGTGGAACAGAGTAGCGAGCCCAGATATGGACCCTCAACTCTATGGTGAAATAATCTTTGACAAAACAGGGAAAAATATCCAGTGGAAAAAAGACAGTCTCTTCAATAAATGGTGCTGGGAAAACTGGACAGCTATATGTAGAAGAATGAAATTCGACCATTCTCTTACACCATACACAAAGATAAACTCGAAATGGATAAAAGACCTCAACGTGAGACAGGAATCCATCAGAATCCTAGAGGAGAACATAGGCAGTAACCTCTTTGATATCAGCCACAGCAACTTCTTTCAAGATATGTCTTGGAAGGCGATGGAAACAAAAGCGAAAATGAACTTTTGGGATTTCATCAAGATCAAAAGCTTCTGCACAGCGAAAGAAACAGTCAACAAAACAAAGAGGCAACCCACGGAATGGGAGAAGATATTTGCAAATGACAGTACAGACAAAAGGTTGATATCCAGGATCTCTAAAGAACTCCTCAAACTCAACACACACAAAACAGACAATCATATTGAAAAATGGGCAGAAGATATGAACAGACACTTCTCCAATGAAGACATACAAATGGCTATCAGACACATGAAAAAATGTTCATCATCACTAGCCATCAGGGAAATTCAAATTAAAACCACATTGAGATACCACCTTACACCAGTTAGAATGGCCAAAATTAGCAAGACAGGAAACAACGTGTGTTGGAGAGGATGTGGAGAAAGGGGAACCCTCTTCCACTGTTGGTGGGAATGCAAGTTGGTGCAGCCACTTTGGAGAACAGTGTCCAGATTCCTCAAGAAATTAAAAATAGAGCTTCCCTATGACCCTGCAATTGCACTACTGGGTATTTACCCCAAAGATACAGATGTAGTGAAAAGAAGGGCCATCTGTACCCCAATGTTTATAGCAGCAATGGCCACGGTCGCCAAACTGTGGAAAGAACCAAGATGCCCTTCAATGGAGGAATGGATAAGGAAGATGTGGTCCATATACACTATGGAGTATTATGCCTTCATCAGAAAGGAAGAAAACCTAACTGTTGTAGCAACATGGATGGGACTGGAAGAGATTATGCTGAGTGAAATAAGTCAAGCAGAGAGGGTCAAGTATCATATGGTTTCACTTATTTGTGGAGCATAACAAACAATATGGAGGACAAGGGTAGATGGAGAGGAGAAGGGAGTTGAGGGAAATTGGAAGGGAAGGTGAACCATGAGAGACTATGGACTCTGAAAAACAACCTGAGCGTTTAGAAGGGGCAGGGGGCGGGAGGTTGGGGGATCCCGGTGGTGGGTACTGGGGAGGGCACGGATTGCATGGAGCACTGGGTGTGGTGCAAAAACAATGAATACTGTTACACTGAAAAGAAATAAATCATTAAAAAAAAAAATAGAACGTACTCCTCTGCATCATTATTCTGAAAGTTACAAGGAGATGGCCCCTGCCAAGACGAGGGAGAAAACCAAGAATGAAATCAGTTGGAGAAAGGTGCCACTACCTTTGGTATAACCACTATAGTATTGTTTCAACTTTCTGAAGCATGCACATCTATACATTTGTTCTTAAAGATAAATTTTTACAAGCCTCAGGGACAAGGTATCAGCTCCTCCCAACCCCCTTTGGAGACAAGTGATCCTTCCCTGTGCTCTCAAACCACCCCAGTTGGCCTTCCACCATATTAAATCTATTGAGTCTATCCATGGGTCTGGACTTTTCCCTGCCTACAGGGCACATTTGGACCTGATCCAGAGTGGTAACTAGGATATGTTTGTGGATCTAAACAAAAACCAGAGCAAGAACCTTCCTGCTGACCTCTAGGCATTTTTGAGGTTCAGATGAACCTCGGATAGCAGGTGTTGGGAAGTGCCCAAGAGACAAAACAATAGAGGTACTGGTGGAGTCCACGGGCTGTTTCCAAGATGTGTCTCACAAACAGCCACGATATTTTGCTGAAGTGAAGAACACCGTGTGCTCAGCACTGCGTAGGCTCTAAAAGGACAGCTGTGGAGTCAACATTAGCCACAAAGCCATCTCTGTCTTTTGGGGGCCAGTGGGCTCTGGCCCAGCACTGGGACTAATGAAATTGTCTGGAAGCAGCTCAGCACAGTGAGTGAGGCCACATGTCAGAGGGCTCCAACTTTTCTACTCTCTCACTATAAGTAAGTCACTAACCTCTCTGTGCCTCAGTTTCTTCCTAGGGTTGTTAGAAAGATTAAATGAGAAATCTGTAAAATTAAAGCCTTCGACTTCAACAGTGAGCTCTTGCCAGCTCTCTGAGTCTTCCATTTCATGTTTGTTATTCAACCAATGCTGATATGGTTCCAACTGCAGAAATGGGAGACAGACTGCTCTTGAAAACACATAGATATCCAAAGAAAATGTAGCTCTTTGGCTTTTCATCATTGACATCATCATCCCCATGAGACCCTTCTTGGGGTGACATAGTGGAGGAAGGATTTCTTGTTACCATCAAGAACTTCTTGGTCTCACGTAGGTAATAATCTTCTCTGAGTTCAGTCTTTCTGATTCTCCTGCCTACCCCACCATTTCCCTTTCCGTGCTCCTCCCAGAATGAGCTCAGGATGTTTGGGGGTGTGATTTCTTCTGAGCTGGGAAAGTGGGCCTCAGAACCCCTCTCTGCCCTGGACTTTACAGGTGACACCTGGCCTCTACCCTGGCTCTACAGAGGGTTCCTTGATGGTCTGTGGCTGTGTCCATGGTTCTTTGGGGACTGGGAGTTGCCCTTGCTGACCTGGGCCCTTCTCACTGATACCCAGGACCTGTCTCAATGCCCCCCCGCCAACGTTGCTGAGAGCGCACATTCACTGCTGTATGTTCTCCAGCCCTCTGTGACAGGCATGTGCAGGCCCACTATTATCATCCCTGCATCACAGATGTGGAAACTGAGGCACTTAGGTTTAAATAACTAGATCCCCCAGCTCTTTTTGGCACAGTTGGCTTTGGATCTAGGCAGGGACTACCCCTCAATCAGCACAGCCTAGTGGTGGCATTAATCTTCAGCTTCCCAGTAGAAAAACTCCTGGGACCCTACCTCTTTACCTGTGTGTATGCATACGCACTCCCACACATTCCCTTGTATCCAAACCCCTGTATATACTCACATATCCCCATATGCACACATCCTGTATACAGAAACACACACAACTTCTGGACAAACACACTCCCCTGTAAACACAAACACACATCTAAACACACACTTCCATATTCACGAAAGCCACACACGCACACACACACACACACACACATACCTAGACATACACACCTCTGGAAACAGACACACCACGATCACCACCAACGCCATCTCCCTCTCTGCCCAACAAGCCCAGCAGACAGTCAACCCCTGGACACTCTGCCGAGTTCTATGCTGTGGCATCCAAGACATCCCAGCTCCTCAGTCTCTGTATTAGTTACTACTCTGTAATCAATTACCATAGAACACAGTGGCATAAAACAATGATTTTATTATCTCAGAATCTGTGGGTGAGGAATTTGGAAGTGACTCAGCTGAGTGGTTCTGACTAGAGTCTCTCATGAGGCTGTGGCCAAGCTATTGGCTGGGGCTGCCATCCTCTGCAGGCTGGACTGAGCTGGAAGCTACATCACAGGTGGCTCGCTCGTGGGCCTGACAGGTCAGCACCAGCTTTGGAAGGAGGTCTCAACTGTGTACCAAGTGGCTGCTTGACTGTCCTTATGACATAACAGCTGACTTTCCCCACTCAAGTGACCAAGAGGGGCAATGTGGAAGCATCTTTTTCTTGTATGTCTCAGTTGTGGTCACACACTGACATGCCCACAATATCCTCCTGGTATCCCAGGCCAGCCCTGTTCATGGGGAGGGACTACACACCAGGAGGAGAGATACTGGGGTGCTCATCAAAGCTGGCTACCCCTACAGCCAAACTGTTCTCCTACTGAGAGGCACGTAGGGGCATAAAGCCTTGGTGTCATGAAGGTCCAGCATGTGACAGGTGCTCAAGAAAGTCAGTCCTCTCCCTTCTTCCCTTTTGTCCTGATCCACAGGACTCCAAGAACCACCCCTGTTTAGACAAACTTTCTCTGAGCTCTTTCTCTGAGCTTGTCCATAACCCCACTGCTGCCTCCATAATTCACAGGAACTGAAAGGGGATGTCTTCCACCAACTTCTCCCAATTGTCACCTCTCTTCTGGGTCCTATACATCTGACTGCACTGAAGTGAAGAAGGGGTACTGCAATGATTTAATGTAGAATGACAGACCACCCAAAAGGACTGTACAATCTTTTCTTTTACCCATGAAGTAAGGGACTGGACTCAGCTGGCCAAACCTTGCTTGGAGTCTCATGTGGTTGGAGACAGGTTGGGGCTGGAGTCATCCTGAAGGCTCTCTTTCCATGTCTGGTTTGAAGAGACCTGAACAGCTGGGCCTGGAATGCCTGGGGCTCATAGCGATTTCAGGCTTCCTAGATACATACAACAATGACCGGTGATGATGAGGATAGATAGATAGATTATAGATACACAGATATAGATAGATAGATGATAGATAGATAGATAGATGATAGATGATAGATAGATAGATCAATAGAGATAGATATAGATGACAGGTAGGTAAAGAGGTAAATATGATTAGGTGATAAAGAGACAGAGACAGGTAAATAGAGAATCCTATATGCTTACATATAGACTTACAGTACTACATTTACAAACAAGGATTTGGATCTCTAAACAAGATGCCATGGAGAAGACAATTCTTGAACTGAAGAAGTGAATATAGAAGTTCACACACCCTATGGGTCCTTCCAGTCCCATGGACAATCACCTACTCTGCAGAAGCCAGTCTGTTAACAGTAGAAGAAATAAGCCCCTGAATGAGCTAATTTTGACTCGACTTTTCTCTGGTCCTGCCTGTCTTTGACCCTCCAAGATTTAAGCAGCTCTCATCTGAGCTCTTCATGTATCATGGACACTGTACAGCCTGGAGATGACCGGACACACTAGGCAGAACTCTGGTACCAGAAAAGCAATTCTAAGAGAGGCCTGGAAAGATGCCACCTGAGCACAGTGGTGCTTTTACTGCAGTGCATCCCAGGCCCAAGACTGCCGGCTCCTAGCTGTGATGACTGTTAACCTTAAAACTGAAACCTGCCAGTTGTTCTAATAGCACGGAGGGAGTTAATCAGGAAGAATTGAGAATTGCAATCCAGAACAAACAAGCTGCAGCAACCATAGCCAAGTCTGAAGAACAAAAGGGAGGTATACCTTCTCAGGAGAAAAGGGGAAGCAGGGAAGGCTGTTATAAACTGGAGTCCACTGGAGTAACCCAGGAGTGTAAAGTGTGTTGGCTTCTCATTGCCAGAGCTCTTGTGGAGCTGAAGGGGTGGTGGTTGTGGTGACAAGGAGAGCCCTTTTTCCTCCAGCTGGGATAGGAAGGTAGAGCAAGGTCAAGTCCCTTTGAGGTCAAGTCCATCAATTCTTGTTAGGTCTGGGTGCTAGGGCATGAGGGTGCCCCTGCTGAAACCCCACTCCATCTCACTGAGGTTCACATATCAATTATCATCTGACAAGTCACTTCTAGAAGGGGGATGTTTAAGATGGGATCGGGAGGGAGACAAACCATAAGAGACTCTTAATCTCACAAAACAAACTGAGGGTTGCTGGGGGGAGGGTGGTCGGGAGAGGGTGGTGGGGTTATGGACATTAGGCAGTGTATGTGCTATGGTGAGTGTTGTGCAGGGTGTAAACCTGGCGATTCATAGACGCCTGGGGCTAATAATACATTATGTGTTTATAGAAGGGGGATGTTTATATTGTTCTTTGGAAAATTCCTGGACAACACCAGCTAAGGAATTAGTATCTTCATAGTTAAACCTCTGGGAAAGATGTCTGCAATTACTTTCTCAAATGGCAGATTGAAGCTGGACTTGACAGGATGGAGACCAAATGTCCAAATGAACATGGTCTCCAGAGGACTGAGGATAATACAGCTATGAGAGTAATAGCCAACATTGATTATGAGCCCACTGCATGCTCCCTGGTCTGTGTCCCAAACACCTCACACACACCATCTGGTTTCATCATCGCCTCAGATAGGCACAGGTATTCTGCCCTATTTCACACAGTCTGAGGCACTAAGTACCAATGAGGGAGGGTGCTAACTATTTAACTCCAGGTTCCCCGTAAAAGTGTCTGTAGAGGAGGCGGGTACCAGACTCCTGTTGCTAAGCAGCATACTCATCCCCCAGTTCCTGGCAGTATTCACTCTTATGAGCTCACAGCTCCCCCATTCTTTGGAGTATTGCCCTTGGCGAAACCGAATCCACTTCACCAAGAAGTTTGTGCCTCCTGGAGGCAGGAGGGCAGTCTATGGCCCATTAATGGGGTACAAAATACCAGTGACTGCCTGACAGTGATATCGACTTTGTAATACAATTCTGGCTCCAGAGCTCTCCATGATATTAGGCTCCCCCTGCTCCAGCTTTGCTCAGCTTGTGCTCCTGCCCTACCCAGCTCCCCTCAATCCTTTCTCCTGAGAGCACTGTCTTAGTAGACCATTTGTCCTAGAACCCCCACCTCAGGCTCAACTTTTAGGGACCTGGCTTGAGACAATAACAAAGCCCTAGCTAACTTGCGCACAGTGGCATTCAGCTAAGGGGCATACAGGTGCTGAAATGTGGCCCAAAGCTTGTGGGCCCAGCTATGCAAAGGCAGCACCTTTTCTTCATTTACCCAAGGCCACTGATTGGTTTAGACTCAGCCCTGGGCTGAGCTGGGATTCAAACTCCAGGAGCTCCAGCCTCAGAGCTGCCCATCTCTCATTCATTGTATGGTGCTGCCTCATTGCTGAAAATAATATAAGTTAGAATCAGGCAAAGGATGAGGAGAGCTGTGTAGGCTCAAGCTGCTTTTCTGACCCACTTCTCCCAGAAAACAATTACAACCTCCAGAAGAGTCTCTTCCAAGAACTATGCTCCTGACACATCTCAGAGTAAATGTTGACCCGATATTTCAAAATCCCCCATATCCCTATGAAGATATCTCTATCAAAGTCAGGAAGTGGACGCTGACACATTATGGCAAGGAACAATCAGAACCTTCAATTCCCTGGGGCACCTGGGTGGCTCAGTAGGTTAAAGCCTCTGCCTTCAGATAAGGTCATGATCCCAGAGTCCTGGGATCGAGCCCCGCATTGGGCGCTCTGCTCAGCAGGGAGCCTGATTCCCTTCCTCTCTCTCTGCCTGCCTCTCTGCCTGCTTGTGATCTCTGTCTGTCAAATAAATAAATAAATAAATAAAATCTTTAAAAAAGAACTTTCAATTCCCTCAACTGTTCTCACAATGTCCTTTATAGCAGAAGGACCCTGCTTACACACTGAGGTTACATGTCACCCCTCTTAAGTCTCTTTTGTTCAGTCTGGAACACTTCCTTACTTTGCCTCTGGGTTTTGTTAAAAAACAAAACAAAACAAAATTCCACAAGCAACTTGAACATCTGATTGGCTTTATTAAGCAATTCATGAACTGGCACCATCCCACCTGCCAGATCAACAGATGCTCCCAGGAGGTGTACAAATGCACGGTTTTCTAGGGAGGAGAGTGGGGCAGGAAGAGCACAGAGGGAAAAGGAAGCATTGCTTCAGGACAGGACACCTTCATTCTGGGGAATGGACTTGCAGGGTTTCTATCCTGCCGATGGCTCACTAGTGCACATCAGGAAATTTCAGACAGACTCTTGAAAGGTCCCCTTCCTGGGACGCCTGGGTGGCTCAGTTGGTTGAGCAGCTGCCTTCGGCTCAGGTCATGATCCCAGCATCCTGGGATCGAGTCCCACATCGGGCTCCTTGCTTGGCGGGGAGCCTGCTTCTCCCTCTGCCTCTGCCTGTGCTCGCTCTCTCTCTCTCCCTCTCTCTCTCTGACAAACAAATAAATAAAATCTTAAAAAAAAAAAAAAAAAGAAAGAAAGAAAGGTCCCCTTCCTGGGATAGGTTGAAACACAGTTGTTTGCTGTGAGGTGTGGTTGGGAGCCAGTGACTCCAATCCTGGCTTGCGTTTTCTTTTGTATCACTTTCAGGACCATGATGTTGTAGAATATTACACACCAGTTACAAATTAGGAGTAGATATTCTTTTATTTCAGTCTGTCACACAATTTGGGGGATTTCTTTTCAGCTTTGCCTCCTTGGCAAGAATATCCCAGAGGGGATGCTGGGTTCCTCTCACCGCATCCTATCTGGTGATGCTCCATCACTTCCTCCTGTTCCTGATGATGCTCACTGGTCTGTGGAGTCTCTGCGCTGTGAGCTGCTCTTTCTTCAGGAACTCATGGGTGTCTGAGCTGTAGTACTTTGAAGCTGTGTGAGTGTCCTCATCGATTGTAATCTGTTCCCATATTTCTCTCCACCTGTGTGTACTCGAGTGTCCAGTTTTATTCAATGGGCTATCATCTCTCCCTATCATTAGTTAACATGATGCCCAAATCATTCCTGAGGGGTGGAAGAGACCCCACATGTTAGCTCTGTGTCCTGTGGACGTTTCCCCATCACTGTGGAGCATAAGATGCTCCTGGTTCATCATGTGCTCTCCCAGCCTGGAATCAGTCATTTCTCTGAAAAGCCCTAGTTCCCTTAGGTGGAAAATTACATTTGTGAGCCAAGATCTGGGCATGAGGTTTGCTCTTTTCTCTTACCATGTCACTTTCTAAGAACTGTCCATGGAGAGAGGTAGGGGATATGTGTTCTGGCACATACACAGAAAGACCTCTCTTTCTCTCCCGATCTATCATCTATCCATGGGAAAGCACGACATTACATTGACATACTCACTTCCAGTCTCTGAATACACAGGCTTCATTTGGCTTTCTCCCTTTCCGAATCAGTGACTCCCTTCTCTAACAGTGAGAAACTCCTAAACCATTTAGCAGTCATATATTTACTTATTTGATCAATCCCCTTTGTGTAACTAGCCCTCACTCCATCCCTTACCACTCATGTATGCCTCCACTGGCTACTTGGGTTCTCCACACTGTACTTGGGCTCCGAGGGCTCCTTCAGACCAACCCTCTGTGTAGGCACCCTTCTCATCTAGCTTGGGCGCCCACACCCATGCCAGCCTGCTTTTGCATGTGCACACCCTCCACACCCCATTCAGTCTCTAACTTGGAGTCACTGTGACTCTATTCTCTGCCCCTGACCCCAGTGTGGGGCTGCCCACCTGGCTGTGCCCCACCGATGGTGTTAGGACTGAATTATCCAGAAAGGAAAGCCAAAGGAAGAGTCCAGGAGAGGAGACGGAAGGGGCTGGAGGGGAGGGGAGAAATAGGAAGAATTCTATGCAGCTCCTCATACCAACTGAAATGGGCAAATGCTTTTAGCCTTCCTGCCAAGTCAACCGGCCAATCAACCACCTCTGATTCAATGTTCATTCTGTCAGGACAGTTGCGAGCTGAGGCTGAACACAAAGAGAAAGCATGTCCTCTGCCTACCAGAACATCGGGGCAGATGAGATGCAAACTAATCATATAATATTAAGTGCCTCAATCAAGACTTAGAAAAAACATGTGCTCCGAAACCTCTAGAATTAAATTGTGAATATACTTTCTGACCAATGGGCAAAGTCACGGTGGATTAACTCTCACTTATCTTAATATATCACATTGGAGTTCTGAACGAGCTCCACCCACCCAGTGACTGTGATGGTTAAAACATTCAATCACTGGCTCTCACTCATCATTCTATGGATCCCCCTTTAATGTGCACAAAACCATCAGTTCAGTTTTGTAAAGTGATGTTGATTGACTTCCTCAGTGTGATATTTAAAGTAGCATATTCAAAATAAGACATGTGATAGAGATATCACTCCCGGAGTCATGACAATAATTCTCATTTTCATCAAAGTAGGTTGATAAAATTGTTGAGAAAGTTTTATTCTTGATCAGGGAAACAGATGGTACTAATTGGGGGTAGTCTGTGTGAACCAGACAGGTTGAGTCTACATCGCTGGCCCTTATTGGTCACCTCCTTCCCACTCCACAATACAGAATGCTCCAACACAGACACCAAAAAAGCTAAGTGAATGTATGGAAGTCCTAGTCATCTGTCACAGGCAGTAGATGCAGGCCATCTTCATTTCTGGGTTTTACTCACAGAGGAAATTGAGGTCTCTGGTGATCTGGGATACAACTTCTTGAAGAACAAAGGGGTGGTCCATAGGGAAAGTCAGGCTCCAGTTACACTCCCATCTCTTAGCTCAACCTTGAGAACAATGGGTTTTTCTGGTTGAATTAACCCTTGAACGCTTAATTTCATGGGGATCTGCAACAGTTAAACAAGCATATGAGAACCAACAAATGAAACCCTGCCAACAATAGAAGCAAAGAAGGCAAGGTACATGAAGGATAATAATGCATTACAAACATATAAATACTATTATTAGATTCATCTATCTCTGATTTTTTAAAATTACTCTGTAAGCTGTCAAGAATGGAGCATGGAAGAATTCATCCATCAGTCATTCAACAGATGATCTATTATTACTTACTCTGTACCAGGCTGGAGACACATTCATGTTAGCTGGTGTTCTTCTTTTATTTTAATTTTAAGGGAACAGAATGAGTGTTTAACATTTAAAACAGATTCTTAGCCATTATGGCAACAATATTGAAAAGTGCTAGAGTTAATTTTCTATATGTCGGCTCCTGAGTGTTTATTCCACATTTCGTTGTATGGACATCCACGCTGCTAAAAGCACTGTCACCTCTCTCGTGGAAACATCCATTCATGATGATGATTGGGATGGGAAGGAAGCACAGCCTGACAGGAGCCAGGCTTTCTGAAGGTGGAGCCACATACCCAGGATGGCCTAGATCCTGGGAGTCCTTCACATCATGCAGACATGCTTCACACCAGATTCTCAACCTTGCTTGCCCTTGAGAATCCTGAGGGTATCTCTAAAGCCACACTCTGGGTGAATTAGGTTAGAGTTTCTGAGATGACCCGGGCATTGGGATTTTTCACAAACACACTGATTCCCACATACAATGAGGGTTTGAGAACTTCGGTCACCAGAGTGTCTATAAGTTGTGGTGGAGAAGAGCATTGTTCAAAAGTCACATCGTGGTTATCACTGCAGGTCACGACTGTGCACAACTTGGTTCCTTCCTTTCAGTGGACTTAAAAGAAATTTAAAATACTGCTCAAGGTCATCAGTCTGTTTAAAATGATGTCACATGAACTTTACTGACCATGTGACACTTATGGTTGGGTGGTCATAAACCACAGATATGGCACTCAGGAACTGAAGGGCCCTTGAATGTCACAGATGGCTTCAAATAGATTCTCTGGCTGATAGAACAAATTACTAGGCATGAATGAGCCCCCCTCCACACAGCTCTATTCCATATCCCTTAGTTTAAAAAAAATACAATAAAACATTCTTTTTGCAGAAAGTGCTCTCTCTGACCTGTGTTTCTTTACAAGGTTTGAAGGAGAAGTTCTGCAGGACTCTGACAAGGGCAAGTTTCATGTTCATGATCGCAAACCTCATCCCAAGGCAGTTTCGGGGTCCAGTTCCGAAAGGCAGATATGTATAAGGATTTATGCTGTCCTTGTTCTTCTTACTGAACCTGGTTCCACAACACAAGTTGGAAACAAGTTAGGGAAGCTTAAAAACAACAAGAGCTACATGTTTGGTGTTCTCAACCAGGGATACATAGGAAATTTGATGGGCCGGTTACAGAAGTCCTGCTATGCTACTCTGCTGTGGTCGTTGCTACATGGCATTGGATACCCCTTCCCTATGGGGGCATTCAGTCTTGTTGAAGAGATGGGAGGAATGCTTTTGAAAAGATTTATCTTAAACACTAGAATTATATTCAAGGTGGTGAGATGTTCACCCTCTGAAAGGCAAGAAATGAGCCTGATTGAAGGAAATGTAGGATCTTGCCTACACTGACTGATGTTGGTCATATATCCATGGAGAAAGGAAGCAGGACAAATGCCTCCCATGATTTACATTGTTATTTTTTCCCTTTACCTCCTTACCCTCCCGCTAGGACCACCCCAACCGATTTTCAGATGATTTACATAGCCATGTGATACGACTCCATTAAAATCATACTCATAATTACGAATAATCACTCTAATTACTGAGTTTTTGTTTACCTGCCCCACAAAGCTATAAATTCCTTAAAGGTTAGAACTACAATTTATTCAAAATTCATTCCTCCATATTTATATCAATGAAAAGTGATAATGGCATTGTGGTGAGGTACTATTTAAAACTCACTATATTATAGAGAAGATACTAGAATGTTAACCGATGATATGCTTTAATGTAATACGGAAAACAGATAAGGAATTATAAGAGTGCATGGATGAGGCAGCTGATATGGGTTGGTGTTTGTTGGGCAGGTGATGGGCACATACAGATTCATGTAAAGTATTTCATAGACTTGTGTCTATAGAATATACTTGTGCATGTGTCAAAAATTCTCCACAATAGGGGCACCTGGGTGGGTCAGTTGGTTAACCATCTGCTTTCAGCTTAGGTCATAATCCCAGGGTCCTGGGATCAAGCCCCATGTTGGGCTCCCTGCTCAGTGGGGAGCCTGCTTCTCCCTCTCCCTCTGCCCCTTCCCCGACTTGTGCTCTTTTTCCCTCTCTCTCACTCAAATAAATAAAATCTTTTCTTAAAGATTTTATTTATTTATTGGACAGAGAAAGAGGCACAGTGAGTGAGGGAACACAAGCAGGGGGAGCAGGAGAGGGAGAAGCCGGCTTCTTGTACAGGGAGACTGATGTGAGGCTCGATCCCAGGACCCGAGACCATATCCCAAGCCGAAGGCAGGCGCTTAATGACTGAGCCACTCATGTGCCCATCAAATAAATAAAATCTTTAATAAAATTATCCATAATAGGCATTTTTAATACACGGATTTCATACTGCCTGGTATAGTCCCTGACACACACAGATAAGCATTTCTTCTTGTGACTGAATGAATCACAGACAAGTACCAGGAGTGCTCCCTGGTTTCCATTAGAGAAGTTACAGGAGAGGAAACTGCTGAGCTTCTGGGAACCATCAGGTCTCCTGGTACAGAAAACAGATGACTTGGTCATTTTGAGATCTTTCAGCGAGTACTATGTGTGGATGCATTGCTAGCACTAGGGACTCCATGCAACAGGACAAGGGCTCTGTCATCAGGGAGCTTAGAGGCAGGGGCTAAACGTCTAAATCCCTGAAATGTTCATCCAGATTTTGCTCACCAATACAAAAAAGAGGAAAGCACGGACTGTAGCAGAATTCAAGCTGCACCCAAAGCCAGACTGCTCTGAATCATCAGAAGAGAAAGCTCAAAATCCCTCCAAGGAGGATGTCTCAGACAGCTACAGGGCAGATGAGCTTGTTCTGGATGGACCCAGATACTGAGCGAGGTGGCAGCTGGCACAGGACCGTGGCCACAGACAGCACAGGCCTGTGTGTCTATGTCCTCCTGAGGCTGTTCCTCCTGTCAGGGACATGAACTCTCAGCTCCACAGCCGCTGTTCTCCCACTACAGCTAGCCGAAATGGTGCCCCAGGCTTGCAAAGATGGAATGTGAGAATGTGAGGAGTAATATCAGACAGCTAGAGAGCGCAGAAAAACTTAAAGGATAAAAAGTCCCGTTGTCTTAAAAAGGATAACAGTAACATATATTATGGTATATGCGGTATATGCATAACCACAAACAAAAATACGATATGTTGTTTATAGCTTACTGTTACGTCAAGTAAGTAGTTCAAAAAATATATAATGCCATTGTATACAGGGACCATACCTTCGTAAAGAAGGTATGGTCCCTGTATACGATGGAATATTATGTCTCCATCAGTAAGGATGAACACCCAACTTTTGTATCACCAAGGATGGGACTGGAGGAGGTTATGCTGAGTGAAATAAGTCAAGGAGAGAAAGTCAATTATATGGTTTCGCTTACTTGTGGAGCATAAGGAATAATATGGAGGATATTAGGAAAAGGAAAGGAAAAGTGAATTGGGAAAATCTGAGGGGAAGATGAACCATGAGAGACAGTGGACTCTGAGAAACAGAGTTTTGGAGGGGACTGGAATGGGGGGTTAGGTGAGCCTGGTGGTGGGTATTAAGGAGAGCACGTATTGCATGGAGCACTGGGTGTGGTGCATAAACAATGAATCTTGGAACACTGAAAAAAAAATCTAAATGTTTAAAAAGTACATATATATAAAATGCCATTCTTTTATTAATTTATATGCATAGAAAAATATCCACAAGGACATATATCATATGATTAATAATGATGTATGTGACTGGTGATGACATTAATCTTTTTTCTCAACTACAGTTTGCAAAATTTTGACAATGATCATCTTGTAATAAAAAATACTTCTAAAAATAAAAAGATGTACAAATAAATAATTGTACAACCATATGCTTGTCATCTATATGAAGGAAATATCAGAATATCCTCCAATATGAGGGTGGGTTCCCCATTCCAAGGTTTCCTGTACCTTTCAGGACGGAACTCCTCAGGCTCTGGCCAGAGATCCTGGTCTCGGTGAAGAGTAAAGACTGGCACCATCACCACTGTCCCTTTGGGAATGAACACACCACTGATTTCCACATCTTTCTTACAGACTCTCTCAAGTCTACCACCGATTGGGTATAATCTCAGAGTTTCATTCAACACCATGTCCAGATACTCCATCTGTACAAGGCCATCGTAAGTGGGTGGTGCCTGGAAGGAAACAAACAGATTTTGATACACTGAGATTTGGAATCAACATTCAACTCACTCGATACGCTACTTCTGAAGTGTTAGGAACACCTAAGAATCATTTATTTTCGTAAAGGGCATTTATGGATGTTTTAATATCTACCATGTCCTTCGTCCTGCTCAGTGGCCCACTGACATGTGTGCAATAGTAATGACGAGGGGAGGCGGCTGGGACAATCCCCTAAACAGGGTCTGAAATCCTTCCTAGGTAGTGATTTTTCTTCCTCGTGTGAAAAAAAGAGACTAAGACCATGACACTTCATGGGTTTTTTTTAGTTTTTTATTTAAGTTCTATTTAGTTAACATATAGTGTATTATGAGTTTCAGGTGTAGAATTTAATAATTCATTAGTTGCATATAACACCCAGTGCCCATTACATCAGGTGGCCCCCTTAATGGCCATCACCCAGTTACACCATCCTCCCATCCTCTCCCCTCCAGAAACCCCCAGTTTGTTTCCTATATTTAAGAGTTATAGTTTGTCTCCCTTTCTGTTTTCATCTTATTTTATTTCTCCTTCCCTATGACCCTTAGTCATCAGTGAAATATGTTGAAGTCACCATTTTCTTTCAAAACATTTTGAAACGGTTTCTTTCAAAACCATTTTCTTTCATACACCCACACCATAGAGGAAGAACATACAACAGAAAATATCTCCTCTTCCACATAAACTCTTCTAGTGGAAATATCCTGCTTCCTATCTTTTCAATTATATTTACAATATTTAGAGAGAAAAACTATATTACATAAAAACCATAATTGGGGGAGACACTAGTTCCTTTCAACACAAATAGGGCAAGAGGGGTAGGACTGGATGCCACCAACTGAGGGAACACAATTTCAGTTCTAGGGAATATTGTGAAAGGGATCAGATCTCAGCCCCACCCTCCGTTGCTGGAAAGGTCTCCTCATTGTTGGTCTGGGGTTTCCCTCTTTGCGCAATAAGGCACTCCAGCCCCGGAGGCCAGGTCTCTTCATAAGCTGGGAGCACCCGTTTAGGCAGCTCTGTTTCATTCCTTATTCCCCAGCCAACAATTAGTCCCCAAGTTCCAGATAATACAGGTACAAGAAAGTGGAGCCTCTTTCCCCAGTACCACCAAACAACTATATGAAGCAGAGACTCACCCCCATGCTGGACATGTAAACGTGAGTTAGAAGTAAACCTTTTTATGAAAACCCACTCGATTTGAGAGCTAATCTGTTACTGAGATATAACCAAGCCTACTCTGACTCCCTCCTCAGTAGGACCCACTCACCTTCTTGGGGAAAGTCGCATCAATCTCCTCCTGCAGTTTCTGCTGGACATCAGGGTGAGTGGCCAATTCATACACAAGGAAGGAAAGAGAAGTGCTAGTGGTCTCGTAGCCAGCAAAAATAAAGATAATAGATTGGGCCACGAGTTCCAGATCAGACAGAGCTAAAAGGAGAAGAGAGATATTTGAATTAAAACAGATGAATATAAAATATCACTTTTTAGATGATGAGAAATCTATTTGAAACTCACAATTCCCTTGGGGGAAAATTTAAAAGCAATCCAGAACCAAACTCACAGTGGTTTGTACTCTGATATCTATCTTACAGAGTCAGAAAAGCCAGAAGTTTTCTTGACCTGGTTATTCCCATGGCCTATTCTCATGGTCTTGACCACCCATTCCTGCTTATGCCACCTGCCCCACCAACACAGATAGGTGATTTCAGGAAATGACATTTCATCCAATGTACACAGAGTTATCAATATGTCCTTTGGAGAATCCCAACAGGACTTCAGTCCTAAGTCACATGGGATAGTATTCTCTCCCAGGGAAATTTAAATCCTTTCTGCTAAAAAAGAACATAAATTTCTTTAGAGAGTTTGCATGCTAAGGCTTAATTGTCAGGAAAAATGAATGATCTTTCACCTAAACATATTCCTGGGAACTTAAAAGATACTACAGATGAATCTTGCTGCCCCAAATGTGGGATCTGCAGCATCTGGGAGCTTATTAGAAATGCAGAACCTCAAACGTCACCCTAGAACAATCAAATCGAAATCTGACCTTTCATGAGATGTGGTGATCTGTGTGCACAACCTATCTCGAGAAGCACAGCACATACCTTTCCAAGGTCTCAGCTAATAGAAGACCTGGCACACAACTTCTCAAGTGGATGACCTCCAGTATGTACAGAAACTATGACACAGACAAAGTGAGAAGAGTGGTGACTAAACTAGGATAATTCATGCCATTAAAGAAGCAGAAGAAAGAAGGTGTCAATAGAGGGTACTAGCTAGCAAGAAACAGACAAACTGAATCCAGTGAATGGTATTAGCAATGCCTATTCAATCATAACCTGAATGTCACCTTTCTTAGTGAATGGCCCCACTCTGAATATAAGTTGGCATCTCCTTTGATTTTTCTCTTGGCAGGAACTCAACATGGTCATGCTCTAAGTTCTTTCATCAGAACTGTGTCAGGACATTTAGATACTTAGAGCACTGAAATGAACATGGTACCTGCCACCAACATGTAAGTCACAACTAAAAACAATACAAAAAGTCTAAGAAAGGTCTGTAGAGTTGTGATATGACAGTCACACTTTCTGTGATGCTGCTGTGGATAAATTCAACAGAGTCTTTTCCCTGATTTCCATGAGCCCCACGAAAATCAAAGTTTAGAGCTGTGCTGTCCGATAAGTTAGCTACTTGCCAGATGTGGCTATTTATATTTAAGTTTTACTTAGTTATATTAAATACAATATAAGATTCAGATCTTCAGTGATACTAGCCACATGTCAAGTGCTCAATAACCACATGTGTGTAGTGATTCTGTACAGAAACAAGCATATATAGAATATTTCTTTTATCATAGAATGTAGTAGAACTAGAGAGAGAGAGAGAGAGAGAGAGAGAGAGTAGAATGATATAGGAACACGTGGGGGGCTCAGTCTGCCTCTGGCTCAGATCATGATCCCAGAGTCCTGGGATTGAGCCCCACATCAGGCTCCCTGCTCTGTGGGAAGTCTGCTTCTCCCTCTCCCCCTCCACTTGCTTGTGTTCCCTCTCTCACCATCTCTCTCTCTCTCTGTCAAATAAATAAAGAAAATATTTTTAAAAAATTTTTAAAAGAATAGAAGTAGACATCATAATAGATACAGATACACAGATATTAGTGGTGTGGTAAAGTAAGCCAATCATTTTTTCTCTAGAATAAGCTGTTGTATATTCAAGAATTTTGTGAGGTGGTTGTCAAACCATATGTAGCTTAAAATTAACCACAATGGGAATATTTCTATCACAAGAACAGCTATAAATCAAGCCCCCTTTATTCTTTCAGATGCAGAGACCATAATTAGATAACTGGTTATGGATATAGAAATATTTATGTTGACATTCTGGGCTTGACCTACTGAGAGGAAATAGAATCAAAGACACCCTCAAAGCAACAAGCACTCCTAGATTCCAGATTCTGGTTTCTAATACCATTCTCACTAAAAGGAAATAGAGCTTCTTGGAGAAAATGGCTGATTCCAAGGGCTCATCAAGGGAAACAGTAGAGAAACTGGAATGTCTCACACCAGAATGCAAGGAACTGCTCTGTAAATAATATGGCAAAAGGATACAGAATACTCTGTGTGCCATAGTGGTGGATATACATCACTATACATAGGTCTAAACCCATAGCATATACAACACCAAGGGTGAACTGTAATTTAACCTATGGATTTGGGGTAGTAATAACGTGTCACTATAGGGACATTTTCTATAACAAAATTACCACATAGTGGGGGATTTTGGTAAAGGGAGGTGCTGCATATAAGTGGGGCAGGGGAAATATGGGATAAATCGCTGTGTCTTTCACTCAGTTTTGCAGTGAACCTAAAACTGCTATAAAAAATAAAGTGTATGGAGACACCTGTGTGTCTCAGTTGGTTAAGATTCTGCCTTCGGCTCAGGTCATGATCCCGGGGTCCTGGGATCAAGTTCTGTATCAGTCTCCTTGCTCTGCAGGGAGCTTGTTTCTCTTTCTGTCCGCCGCTCCCTCTCCTGTGTTTCCTCTCTCTTGCTCTCTCTAACAAATAAATAATAAAATCTTTAAAAATAAATAAATAAAGTCTTCTGAATACATAAAAAAAGAAGTTGAAAGAAAAAAAAAAGACACAGGAGCCCACACGAAAGTGCTTACAGAGGACAAACTGAGAAAATTAACAATCCAAATAAAAAATGATATAAGAGACTAAGTTAATAATATATGAGATCATACTGACATATATAAATAGACAAATACAGAATATTGGATGTTATACACAACTAATGAATTGTTGAACACTGCATAAAAACTCATGATATACTCTATGCTGGCTAACAGGACATAATAAAAAATAAAAATAAAAAATAAATAAACCAATACAATTATGATGGTAAATGGAAAGCTCACCCTAACAATGGACTATCATTCCTAATGTAGAAGCAATGGTGGAAGTAGAAAGTCATCACTTGCAACCATCATAGTAATAATGGTTTTAGTCAAATACCATCCATGGATGATAAAATTAGTAGGTGATGTCTTAAAGAGAAACACCATATGTACACAGTCACAAAGGCATCCTGCACCAGTTACTTCTTTTTTTTTTTAATAAACATATAATGTATTTTTATCCCCAGGGGTACAGGTCTGTGAATCACCAGGTTTACACATTTCACAGCACTCATCATAGCACATACCCTCCCCAATGTCCATATCCCCACCACCCTCTTCTGTCCCCCCTCCCCCCAGCAACCCTCAGTCTGCTTTTTGAGATTGGGTCTTTTATGGTTTGTCTCCCTCCCAATCCCATCTTCTTTCATTTTTTCCCCTACCCCCCAAACTCCCCCACATTGCATCTCAACTTCCTCATATCAGGGAGATCATATGATAATTGTCTTTCTCCAATTCACTCATTTTGCTAAGCATAATACCCTCTAGTTCCGTCCACGTCGTCACAAATGGCAAGATTTCATTTCTTTTGATGGCTGCATAGTATTCCATTGTATATATATATATACCACCTCTTCTTTATCCACTCATCTGTTGATGGACATCTAGGTTCTTTCCATAGTTTGGCTATTACGGACATTGCTGCTATAAACATTCAGGTGCATGTGCCCCTTCGGAGCACCACATTTGTATCTTTAGGATATATACCCAGTAGTGCAATTGCTGGGTCATAGGGTAGCTCTATCTTCAGTTTTTTTGAGGAACCTCCACACTGTTTTCCAGAGTGGTTGCACCAGCTTGCATTCCCACCAGCAGTGTAGGAGGGTTCCCCTCTCTCCGCATCCTCACCAGCATCTGTCATTTCTTGACTTATTAATTTTAGCCATTCTGACTGGTGTGAGGTGGTATCTCATTGTGCTTTTGATTTGTATTTCCCTGATGCCGGGTGATGTGGAGCATTTTTTCATGTGTCTGTTGGCCATCTGGATGTCTTCTTTGTAGAAATGTCTGTTCATGTCCTCTGCCCATTTCTTGATTGGATTATTTGTTCTTTGGGTGTTGAGTTTGCTAAGCTCTTTATAGATTTTGGATACTATCCCTTTATCTGATAGGTCATTTGCAAATATCGTCTCCCATTCTGTCAGTTGTCTTTTGGTTTTGTTAACTGTTTCCTTTGCTGTGCAAAAGCTTTTGATCTTGATGAAATCCCAATAGTTCATTTTTGCCCTTGCTTCTGTTGCCTTTGGCGATGTTCCTAGGAAGAAGTTGCTGCGGTTGAGGTCAAAGAGGTTGCTGCCTGCATTGTCCTCAAGGATTTTGATGGATTCCTTTCTCACATTGAGGTCCTCCATCCATTTGGAGTCTATTTTCGTGTGTGGTGTAAGGAAATGGTCCAATTTCATTTTTCTGCATGTGGATGTCCAATTTTCCCAGCACCATTTGTTGAAGAGGCTGTCTTTTTTCCATTGGACATTCCTTCTTGTTTTGTCGAAGATGAGTTGACCATAGAGTTGAGGGTCTATTTCTGGGCTCTCTATTCTGTTCCATTGATCTATGTGTCTGTTTTTGTGCCAGTTCCATACTGTCTTGATGACAGCTTTGGAATAGAGCTTGAAGGCTGGAATTGTGATGCCACCGACTTTGGCTTTCTTTTTCAATATTCCTTTGGCTATTCGAGGTCTTTTCTGGTTCCATGTAAATTTTAGGATTATTTCATCCATTTCTTTGAAAAAATGGATGGGATTTTGATAGGGGTTGCATTAAATGTGTAGATTGCTTTAGGTAGAATAGACATTTTCACAATATCTGTTCTTCCAATCCATGAGCATGGAACATTTTTCCGTTTCTTTGTGTTTTCCTCAATTTCTTTCATGAGTACTTTATAGTTTTCTGAGTATAGATTCTTTGCCTCTTTGGTTAGGTTTATTCCTAGGTATCTTATGGTTTTGGGTGCAATTGTAAATGGGATTGGCTCCTCAATTGCTCTTTCTTCTGCCTTGTTGTTAGTGTAAAGAAATGCAACTGATTTCTGTGCATTGATTTTGTATCCTAACACTTGACTGAATTCCTGTACAAGTTCTAGCAGTTTTGGAGTGGAGTCTTTTGGGTTTTCCACATGTAGTATCATATCATCTGCAAAGAGTGATAGTTTGACTTCTTTGCTGATTTGGATGCCTTTAATTTCTTTTTGTTGTCTGATTGCTCAGGCTAGGACTTCTAGTACTATGTTGAACAGCAGTGGTGATAACGGACATCCCTGCCATGTTCCTGACCTTCGTGGAAAAGCTTTCAGTTTTTCTCCATTGAGAATGATATTTGCAGTGGGTTTCTCATAGATGGCTTTGATAACATTGAGGTATGTGCCCTCTAGCCCTACACTTTGAAGAGTTTTAATCAGGAAGGGATGCCGCACATTGTCAAATGATTTTTCAGCATCTATTGAGAGTATCATATGGTTCTTGTTCTTTCTTTTATTAATATATTGTATCACATTGATTGATCTGTGGATGTTGAACCAACCTTGCAGTCCTGGAATAAATCCCACTTGGTCGTCGTGGATAATCCTTTTAATGTACTGTTGGAGCACCAGGTACTTCTTAATTACAAAAGGAAAAGAAAAACTTGCAGTAGGTTAAGCCAGTGAACACAAGTTTAACCAAGTGTTCCAAGTGAAGGTTACCAATACTGGGGCCAGGTGCCTCCTGATGTGAGGAAGCCTTGATGTGAATTTCCAGGCAGAGGTTCTGATTCGGTTGGCCTGGATTAGGCTGGAGGATTGCCATTGCAAACAAGCTCCCATGTGGCAGACCACTGAGAGCTTTGTCTATCATTGCCCTTCGAGCTTTGAACAAACCGCGGCTGTGTTCTTCTGAAAAATGCTCTGGCTACCATTTGTATCTGAACATGTGTCTTCCTTCGATTTTCTGATATTCCATCTGCTAAAAATCTTCCTCCATGTCTCAGAACGATCTCATATCTCTGAACCTCCCCATCAAGAGCCCTCTGAAGCACTCTTGGCTTACCTTTATGGGTGTCCATTTCTTTGGAATTCTGGGAGTTAATCATCAGCTGAAGAAAGTCCACTCGGTGCTGGACACAGAAAGAGACGTTTCAATGACAAAAAGTCACTTGTGAAGCCAGTAATACTAACTTCTTTCATGAGTATATGATGCCTTTACACACAGAACTTTAACTAATGTTGTCAGAGACATCAGTGAACAAAAATATCCAGCTACAAATCTTGGAGAGCACGATATTTCCCTGACAGGAATCCAGCCATTATGTCCCACTACTTTTTGGTTCTTGCTCTCTCTGTTCCTCAGCTTCTCTGGCTTTTGAGCACAGCATCCTGGCCCAAGAGTTGTCTGCTCCCTCTCCTATCACACCTACTGGCTCAGGAGAAAGTCCCTGATTTTAGTCCTTTTGTTTTTTCAGCCTCAATTCTTAATGAATGGCCATATATACCAATCCTCTGGCCTCTGCAGAGTCCACAGGAAGCTTCCGTGTCAGCATCTTTCAATGTCCCACCTTCCCAGAACTCTGCACAAACTTCAGAGACATCCTGGGGTGCCCAGCCCTGTCTCCCTGTCCTGCACACATCCTAGTGCTGGCCACCAGGCCTCAGGAAGGCAAAGCCTGTTTGGCCAGCTTGCAGCCTCAGTGCCCAAAGAAGACACCTGTTCACTCCAGACTATGACAGCCTCAAATTTAACATAAGCAGGTGCCTGGGGGGGAACTTCCACTGGAGAATGTGTAAGAAAAGAGGCTTGGAATTGAAGGGATCCTTTGCCATTGTAAAATATGGCAAAATTATACTACCAGGAAAATGATTGTACACAGTAATTTTTATGTTTTCACCATTTATTGTAGGGAAGTTGTAGTTTTTCTCTCACCAAACTGATGCAGTGGCATACTAGTTGGCATGCTTATTCTTGAATTTTAAACATTGGCTGACTCATCTTCTTATCTCCTCTCCTGACCTCTACCTTCTTCATTCTCTCTAAAATGTTAGAAGTCTATTGCCCTAAACTCTAGAGTTCTCTATTTACCATAAAAACATACTTAGTAGCATGCACATCAGATGCATAGAGCTCAATAAAAGATCAAAGGTGAATATGCACACGTAATCACCACTGGATTTACCTTTTGTTTGTCTTTGAGGCGACTTTCCTTCATCCTCTTTATAGATTTCTTGAAAAAATCAGTAACACTTTTTGGAAATAGTGAGATATTTAACATTTCAAAAACTGGGGTAAGGAATGGAAACAGTACTATAAGGAAAAAAAAAACAGCAATGGAAATATCAATGAAAATGCAAAATTTCCCTGGAGCATATATAATTTCGTCTACCAACCTGAGGATTAAAAGAAACCAGGATTCATTCATATCAGGAGTTAATCCCTCTATGAAATTTACTTGAATTTTCAAGCCAATGGTTGAGCCGGAGCAAGTCACGCACATGGACCACCACTACGGCAGTCAGATCCAAAGGAACGGAATTACATTCCTGGATCTCTTAGACTTTTATTTTTGGACTAGATCATATTTGGAAACACCAGACCATAATATGCTACTTTGATTTATCATGCTGCATAAGAAATTGTGTCAGGATGGAAATAATACATAGTACACCCTTCAACTACAATGGAATAAAATTAGAAAACAAGAACACAATCAACATGGAAAACCCATGAATTTGTGGAAATTACACAATACACTTTTATACAGCCAGTCAGCAAAGAAGAAATCTAAAGGGCATTTTAGAATTACTCGAAGAACACAAAAATGAGGAAATCACACACCAAAACTCATGGGATGTAGCAAAAGCAATGGTCGGAAAGAAATTGTTCATTATATATGCCTACCTTTAAAGAGAACCAATATTTCAAATATATGACCCAACACTCAGTCAAAAACATGCCAAAGAACCCTCTTACACTGTTGGTGGGAATGCAAGTTGGTGCAGCCACATTGGAAAACAGCGTGAAGTTCCCTTAAGAAATTAAAAATAGAGCTTCCCTGTGACCCTGCAATTGCACTACTGGGTATTTACCCCAAAGATACAGATGTAGTGAAAAGAAGGGCCATCTGTACCCCAATGTTCATAGCAGCAATGGCCACGGTTGCCAAACTGTGGAAAGAACCAAGATGTCCTTCAACGGACGAATGGATAAGGAAGATATGGTCCATATACACTATGGAGTATTACGCCTCCAACTTTTGTAGCAACATGGATGGGACTGGAAGAGATTATGCTGAGTGAAATAAGTCAAGCAGAGAGAGTCAAGTATCATATGGTTTCACTTATTTGTGGAGCATAACAAATAACATGGAGGACATGGGGAGATGGAGAGGTGAAGGGAGTTGGGGGAAATTGGAATGGGATATGAACCATGAGAGACTATGGACTCTGAAAGACAACCCAAGGGTTTTGAAGGGACGGGGAGTGGGAAGTTGGGTGAGCCTGGTAGTGGGTATTATGGAGGGCATGTATTGCATGGAGCACTGGGTGTGGTGCATAAACAATTAATTCTGGTACACTGAGGAGAAATTAAAAAATAAAATATTTTTTAAAATGCCCAAAATACATGAGCACACTAATCCAAAAGCAAGCAGAAGGAAGCACATAATACAGACAAGAGCAGAAACTTAGGAAATAGAGAATAAAAAACAAGAGTAAATTCAAAGAAAGCAATTGCAAAATAAAAAGGGGGGGATATAGAACTGGCTAAAAAGTCAAAGATTTGACTAGTCTCCAAAGAAAAGGGGGGAATGTAAGGACCTATTTTATATTTTTATATTTTAGCAAGAGGCTTTCATTGAGGTTAAACAAAAACCTTGTTGTTTAACCCTTAAACTGTCCCTGCTTCCCTTCCCCCAGGGGATTCACCTAAAAACAAGTCCCGGAAACCAGCTCCAGGTAACAAAGCCCAGATACAAAGGTGGGTCAGACCAGGTGGAGACATCCGATCAGTAGGGGGTTGCATACTGTCTCCCTAGCTACCAAGGAGTATGGGCCCCCGCCCTTTGGGAATCCTTTTGGCACCAATCCTAATCAAGGTGTAATAGGCTGATTCAAATGTCTACTAGGGTAAATTGTAATTCAATTGGTCACCTGTGCGTGGCCAGGCCCAACCGCATGGCATTTGCCCTTAGAAGCTAGACTGTGAAACAGAGAAGGGTCGCCCTCCCTTGTAAGAGGTGCAGCCCCGAACATTCGGTTAGATTCTTGATGCTTGGAGTGAAATAAAGCTTTGCTTGACCTGCAAAAACAAACAAAACAAACAAACAAACAAACAACAAAAAAAGAAAGCAAAGCTGATTCTTTCAAAAGATCTTTAGATAGACAACCAAGGGAAAAGGAGAAGAGATTCCAATTACTGTCATCAGAAGTGAAAGAGGAGATTACTGCTGACATTACAAAACTAAAAAGGACTGTAGGGAATACTATGAACAACAGAATGCCAATAAATTAGACGAAATGGGAAAATTCCTAGAAAAAGAGAAACTAGAAAGTGACATAAAGACACACACACACACACACACACACACACACAGGCAATCTGAAAGACAAATAAAAGGACTGAGTTAGTAGTGAAGAAACTACTGACAAAAAAGAAGCTCAGCTCCAGGCGGTTTCTCAGGTGAATTCTAGCAAATATTTAAAGTGCAATCAACACCAATTTTGCACAAATTCTTCCAAAAATAGAAGAGGTAAGAACACTACCAAACTCATTCTACTTGGCCAGTATTACGCTAATACTAAAACCAGACAATGATATCAGAGAACAAGAGAACTACAGACCAATGTATCTTATGACATGGATCCTCAAATCCTCAACAAAATACAAGCAAACTGAACTCAGCAACATATCAAAAGAAGGATATACCATAACCAAGAGGGGTTTATCTCAGCAATTCCAGGTTATATAATACAATATAATGGCAAAAGTTTTTTAAAAACACAGTCATCTCAATACAGCCAGAGAAAGTATATAACAAAAATCCAACACAATTTGACAATAAGAATACTCAACAAACTAGAAGCAGAAAGGAATGTCCTCAATCTGATAAAGGGCATGTATGAAAAATTCATAGCTAACACCGCACTTATTGGATATAGATTGGACACTTTCCCATAAGATTAAACAAAACGAGGATGTCTCTATCACCCTTCTATTCAACATTGTACTAGAAGTTTTAGCCAGGAAATGTTTGCAAAAGAGAGAGAGAGAGAGAGGAAAGAAAGGAAGGAAGGAAGGGAGGAAGGAAGGAAGGAAGGAAGGAAGGAAGGAAGGAAGGAAGGAGAACCAAAAGTTATTCATAGAGAAAATATAGAAGTAAAAGCATCTCTATTATCAGACAGCATAATGTTGTACATAGAAAATCTAAAGGAATGCAATAGGAGTCTATTGGAACTAATAAACCAGCTTAGCAGGGTTTCAGAATACAAGATCAACATACAAAATCAATCAATTCATAAACTGCAATAAAAAATCCAAAAGTGAAATTAGGAATATAACTCCTTTACAATAACATCAAGAAGAACCGAATACTTAGGAAGAGCTTTTTTTTTAAACAAGGAAATATATTAACTGATATCTCCCCATAAATATAAACTGAGAACAAAATGGTTTAACTGCAGAATTTGGAAAAGATTTAACAAAAGAAGTGCTGGAGCGCCTGGGTGGCTCAGTGGGTTAAAGCCTCTGCCTTCGGCACAGGTCATGACCTTAGGGCCCTGGGATCGAGCCCCGCATTGGACTCTCTGCTCAGCAGGGAGCCTGCTTCCCTTCCTCTCTCTCTCTACCTGCCTCTCTGCCTACTTGTGATCTCTGTCAAATAAAATCTTAAAAAAAAAAGAGAAGAGAAGAATGTGTTAAAAAAAAATGCTATACTTTGAAAACCACAAGTATTGTTGAAATAAATTAAAGAAAATCTATGTAAATGGAAAAATATCTAATGACCATGAATTAGAACTTAATATTGTCAAGATGGCAACACTCCTCAAGCTGATCTAGAGATTAATGCATTCCTTATCAGAATCCTAGCTGGCTTCTTTGTTGAAATTGATATACTGAATTTAAAATTCATATAGAATTGTAATAATCCAGAATGACCAAACAATCTTGAAAGAAAAAAGAATAAAATTATAGAACTCCAACTTCTAGTTTCAAAACTTAGCACAAAGCTATAATGATCAAGACAGTGTGGCCCACATTCTCTTACACCATACACAAAGATAAACTCAAAATGGATGAAAGCCCTCAGTATGAGACAGGAATCCATCAAAATCCTAGAGGAGAACATAGGCAGTAACCTCTTCGACAATGGCCACAGCAACTTCTTTCAAGACACGTCCCAAAGGCAAAGGAAATAAAAGTGAAAATGAACATTGGGACTTCATCAAGGTCAAAAGCTTCTGCACAGCAAAGGAAACAGTCAACAAAACAAAGAGGCAACCCACAAAATGGGAGAAGATATTAAAAAATGACACTACAGACAAAGGGCTGATATCCAAGGTCTATGAAGAAATTCTCAAACTCAACACCCCAAAAAACAGATAATCATGTCAAAAAATGGGCAGAAAACATGAACAGACACTTCCCCAATGAAGACATCCAAATGCCTAATAGACACGTGAAAAAGTGTTCATTAGCCATTAGTGAAATTTGAATCAAAACTACATTGAGAAACCACCTTACACCAGTTAGAATGGCAAAAATTGACAAGGCAGAAAACAAGAAATGTTGGCAAGGGAGACCCTCTTACACTGTTGGTGGGATGTAAGCTGGCACAGCCACGTTGGAAAACAGTATGGAAGTTCCTCAAGACATTAAAAATAGATTAGATAAAATAAAATAAAATAAAATAAAATAAAATGAATCAAGTTGGATTAAACATGCACTGTTTAAAAAAAATAGGGCTACCCTACAACCCAACAATTTCACTCCTAGGTATTTACCACAAAAATACAGATGTATTGATAAGAAGGGCCACAGGCACCCCAATGTTCATACCAGCAATGTCCACAATAGCCAAACTGTGGAAGGAGTCAAGATGCCCTTCCACAGATGAATGGATAAAGAAGATGTAGTACAGATACACAATGGAATATTATTCGGCCATCAGAAAGAATGAATACCCACCATTTGCATCAACATGGATGGAACTGGAGGGGATTATGTTAAGTGAAGTAAGTCAAACGGAGAAGATAATTATTGTATGGTTTCACTCATATGTGGAACATAAGCAATGGCACAGAGGACTATAGGGGAAGGGAGGGAAATCCAAAAAGGGGAGAAATTAGAGAGGGAGATGAACCATGAGAAACTATGGACTCCAAGAAACAATCTGGGGGTTTCAAAGGGGAGAAGAGTGGGGTGCAGGGGGTAATAGGGTGATGGGTATTGAGGAGGGCACATGCTATGATGAGTACTGGGTGTTTATACTTAACATGAATCACTGACCCTGAAAAAAATGTCATTTGTATCAACATGGACGGGACCGGAGGAGACTATGCTGAGTGAAATAAGTCAAGCAGAGAAAGTCAATTATCATATGGTTTCACTGTGGAACATAAGGAATAACATGGAGGACATTAGGAGAAGGAAAGGAAAGGTGAATTGGGGGAAATAGGAGGGGGAGAAGAACCATGAGAGTGCAGACTGAGAAACCAACTGAGGGTTTTGGAGGGGAGAGGGGTGGGGAATTAGGTGAGCCTGGTGGTGGGTACTAAGGAGGACACATATTCATGGAGCACTGAGTGTGGTGCTTAAACAATGAATCTTGGGACACTGAAAAAATAAGATTAATTTAAAATATATATACACCTTTAATATACTTATGAATAAACTTTGCCAAAAGTAAAAAAAAATTTAAAAATGAAGTTATTTACACTAAAAAAAAAAAAAAAAACTGTGTGATCCCAGCATATGGAGAGACATATAGGTCAATGAAATTAAATTTGGAGTCCAAAATTTTACCCATCTGTTTATGCTTTACTGAATTTTGAGAAGGTTTCCAATACCATTCAATGGAATTAAAATGGTCTTCTCAATAAATGGTGCAGGGACAAGTCACATGACCTCAGATCTTACAAGAAATTCTTAAATATGACCTAAAATCACAGAAAATAAAAGGAAAAATACATGCATTATGCATCATCAAAATTAAAAACTGTACTACAAAGAACACAATGTTATATGTAAACAATGAATCATGAAACACTACATAAAAACTAATGATGTACTGTACGGTAACTAACGTAACATAATAAAATTTTAAAAAATAAAGTGAAAAGACACCTACAGAATGGGAGAGAAAATTTGCAAGTCATCTATCTGATAAGGGACTTTTATCTAGAAGATACAGAGATCTCTTACAAACAGATGAATGACTAAACTATAAATGGGCGAGAATTTGAACACACATTTATCTAAAGAAGTTATGAAATAAGCAACAAGCATATAAAAATTTGCTCGACCCCACTAACCATTAGAGAAATGCAAAACAAAACCATAATAAGATACTTTTCACACCATTAATGTGGCCATCACCAAAAAGGTAGACAAGTGTAGACCAAATGCACCAAGATGGACAGAAACCAGAACCTTCTTACTTTCTGGTGGGAATGTAAAATGGTATCGCTATTGTAGGAAAAAGTTGGGCACTTCCTTATTAAATTAACCACACTGTATCTTAGCAACATGGCTAGCTACAATACAAAGCATTGTACGAACATGGCAAAGTTACTTCACAATTCCACCTCTGAGTACATACCCAAAAGAATTGAAAAGAGGTATTCTTTTTTTTATTGTGTTATGTTACTCACCATACAGTACATCATTCATTTTTGATGTAGTGTTCCATGATACACTGTTTGTATATAACACCCAGTGCTCTGTGCCCTCCTTAATACCCATCACCAGGCTTACTGTCCTCCATCCTCCTCCCTTCTAAAACCCTCAGTTTGTTTCCCAGAGTCCATAGTCTTTCATGGTTCATCTTCCACTCCGATTTCTCCCTCTTCATTTTTCCCATCTCCTAATGATCCTCCATGCTATTCCTTATGTTCCACAAATAAGTGAAAACATATAATTGACTTTCTCTGTTTGACTTATTTCACTTAGCATTAATAGGTATTCTAACAAAAACTTGAAAATGAATGTGGATAGTATCACTATTCACAATAGCCAAGAGTTGGAAACAGTTCAAACATCTATCAAATGATGGAAAGATAAACAAAAGGCAATATGTCCATACAATGGAATATTAACTGGCCATAAAAAGAAAGTTCTGATGGATGGTGCCACATGGATAAACCTTGAAAACATTACACTAATGAAGGAAGGCAGCCACAAAGATCACATGTTACATGATTCTATCTGTATGAAGGGTCCAAGAAGAGGCAAATCTATTAAGACGGAAGAGGGCTTAGGGCTAAGGAAAGTGGGAAGTGATGGTAAAAGAGTACAGGATTTCTGTGTCAACAACAATATTCCAACCACTGACTGCAGTAAAAGTTGCACATTATCTTTGAATGCACTAAGCAGAGTTTTCAGCTTCCTTGAGTTATAACAGACATACAGTACTGTATATGATAAGGCACACTGTATATACTTGACATACATATATAAAAATGATTACCACACTAAGATTATTAACATCCATCATCTCATATAGTTATAAAAACAAAATTTTCTATTATGATGAGAACTTCTACAATCTACTCTTAGCAACTTACAGAACATCATACAGCAGTGTCAACTATAGTCACCATGTTGTTTACAGTCCAGTACTCATCCATCTTATGCCTGAAAGTGTGTACCTTTGGTCACCTTCATTCAAGTAGCACTCCACAACCCCTGCCTCTGACAACCACAAATCTAATCTACTTTTCGCAGGACTTGGTTTCTTGTAATGGCTTTTTTTATTCCACATGTAATGGAAGCCATATAGCATTTGTCTTTCCCTGTCTGACTCATTTCACTTGTCATCATGCCATCGGGATCCAACCATATTGTCCAAATACAGAATGTCTTTCCATTTTTATGGCTGAATAAGACTCCATGGCATATACATACCACATTTTCATTATCCATTCCTTGGACGATGAACACTCAGACTATAAAAATTGAATCTTACACTTTAAAAGGGGGACATAGGAGGAGACAAGATGGCAGGGAAGTAGGAGGAGGCGCCGTTTCAACCTGTACCCTAAAGTGAGCTGATTACCTACTAAAGAACTCCGATCACCCATGAAATCAGCCTGAGATCAGAATTATACACGTCTGGATCTCTACAGGGGCAGAAGATGCCAGTGGGCAGGTAAAGCAGAGTGGGAATGTCGGACTGATATCAGAAGATAAACAAAAGGGGGAGGAAGCCACCAGAGGCGACCGATTGGAAAGGAATACCCCAATGCGAGAGTGCCCTGCATCTGGGGACCAGCACTGACTTGGAGTCTGGTTGAAAGCACTCAAAAAGAGCAAAGCAATGCAGGGGGAAATTGTGGGAATCAGGGAGGCTAGGGACAGGGGCTTAAGTCCCCAGACCCAGGACAGCCTCCCCTGGCGCTGAGTCGGAGAGAGTGTGGTGGAGAAACCAGGTCTTGGTCCCTGAGCTGCCAGCGCGCCTGAGAACGCGTGGAGTCCGGCTCCTGTGAGGGGCTGGGAGCCACGCCAGACAGCAGAACCTGCACGTACTATCAGCCTGAGATGCGTGCACCCCACACCCTCCCCTGCGAGAGGTGCATGAAGGCCCAGCCTGGTGCTCTGGGACCTGTGCCTCGCTAGAGCCTGAGACGCGCGTGCCCCACACACTCCAACAGGAGAGGTGCGTGCAAGCCCAGCGCTTTTCGACCCAGAAAGACGAGGCACCCCCAGCCCCAGCCAGTGGCCAGCAGGAAAATCTCAGTGTGCAGTCGCTGCTTGGAACCTCTATGGTGGTCTGGAGCTGCCTAGACAGCCGTCGGTCGCTGCCGTGGTTTTGCGTACAAGCAGGAGATCCTGTGTCCCCAGGGACCGCAACTAGGAACCTGCTCTGCCAGCAGCCAAGGGGGAATTTATATGGGCTCTGCAGCACCCACAGGGGAGCAGACTGATGCTTCTCTCTGAGAGGGAGGTCGGGGTGCAGTTTGCTTTCCTCTAAACCTCCAAAAACCATCTAAAGCTGTCGAGGCAAGAGAAAAGAAGTGAACAAACATAAAAACCTCCAGAGAACAAAAGCCTGAAAAAACCGGTTTCCTCAGAGCCCACCCCCTTGAGGGGGGCGGGAGGACTTAACTCAGGGAACATCATTGACTGAAAACCCACGTGGCAGCCCCCTCCCCTAGAAAACAAACCAGGAAAGGAAAAAAAAAAAAGACTACAAGAGAACAACCACCACTATTTCATAGATAAAACTTTTATTTTTAACTCTTTCCCACTATTCTGGTTCATTTTTTTTCTTTTTTTAATATAGATATTTTTTTAACCTATTTACCATCACAGTGAGATGTCCAGTACATCAAATTCCATAATAAACTTCTAACCTGAGCTTTTTGATACATAGACCTGTGGGTTTTTTTTTTTTTT
>JAHRIG010000572.1:0-11949 GCA_020311275.1 Eira barbara | reverse complement strand
GATCATGACCTGAGCTAAAGGCAGAGGCTTTAACCCACTGAGCCACCCAGGCATCCCAGCACTTCTTTTAAATTATTAATATTATAAACACTTTTTCCCTTCATTTGAGGTGCTTTATTTTACCTATACTTCTGAAGGATATTTTACTGAATATAAGATTCAAGATTGTGATTCTTTTGTTACAGTACTAGAAAAAAATGTTATTCCACTGTTTTCTTGACTCAGTGGCTTTTGATCAAAATCTCCTACATTATTCTAAACAGTTTCCCTATATGTAATGAGTTGTTTTTTCTGAATGCTAACAAGATTTTTTTCTTTGTTTTTGGTTTCAGATATTTGATTATGATGTTACTTGGTTTGGATTTCTTTAAATTGATCTCATTTGGGTTTGGCTGTGTTTTTGAAAATGTAAAATTTATTTTTAACTAAATTTGGGACTTTTTCAAATATTAACTGGTTTTTGTCTGCTGCAATCTGTCTTCTCCTTCTCAGATTCCTATCGCATGAATATTAGAATTTTTGATATTTTTCTACTGGTTCCTAAAATTCTGTCTTTTAAAACTTTTATTTAGGTTTTACATTATAATTCCAACATTTGGGCTGTTGAGATTGGCATTCATTGATTACCTTTTCATGGAAAGTCATTTAGGTTTTCCTTTTTCTGTGTATATTAAAGTATTTCAGCATTCATCTTTGTCATTTGAAACATCATGTGATTCTGGGTCTTGTTTACAACTTCTGGATAATACTGATTTTTGTTGTTTTTAGCAGGCAGTTATCAGGTTAGGTTAAGACAAATTGTCTTTCCCTATTTCTGCTGGCTTTGCTTCTGATGTCTATTTAGTTTACCTTTGCCATACTGTCTTGGCCCATCCTTGTTTCATAGTAAGAAACATCAACCCAAGGTTTCCCATTAATGAAGTCTGCCATACAACCAATAAAACAAATACAATCTTTTCAGCATTAATGTGAAATAGTTCACTAGTTAGAATATTTAAATTCATGATTAAAAAACTAATTAAATGCTTACATTCTAGGACGGCAGTTCAGTAGCATTTTGTATTTAAAAGTGATGATGATAGATATAAAACCAATCTAACTATCATCTATCCTGACAATCTTACTCTTGGATAAGAAACTAAGATTACTAGCTCTCAGCTTGTTCTATGAATGAAAGGGCTGGATGGGACATGTAAGATAACATACAAATGAAGATGATACAATTCACACCTTAAATTCAGAGATTATAGAAATAAGGAATTATTAACTCAAGTGATTATAATGGAATATTTTAAAAATTTCAAAGAAAGAAATTATCATCATGATATTATGAGGAATCTGTTGCTACTGAACATTATCCCATACAATCATATTGGCTAATACTAATAGAAAGTGCTGCCAATATTAATTTCTGTTGCATTTATTTTAAATCTGAACGTTTTTGAAAAAACTAGTATAACCTTATCTGAGTCACACATTCTAAAGGCGTAAAAGAGAACCGTATCATTACTTAAAAATTACTTTCTGCTCAAAGAGCTATGTAATAAATAATTGTTTTAGAGACTGGCACTAAGTTAAAAAAGCATTGTATCATGATCAAGATAATAAATTATTGTAATAGCATAAATCTAAAATATATCCATATCCAAGGAAACTGAGCGAAACAGCTATTTCACCATTGTTCACTGTTTCTATATATAACCCATAAAGAAGTTTTCTTAATGAGCTAATAAACTCTAATGTATGCGTTGGCCACCCAACACATACAAAAATGTTTTTAGATGGCTAGAGACATGTTTCCCATACGTTATTGAAAAGATACATGCTATTTCTAGACAGTATACTTAACCACAAAAGGTATTATGTCATATTATTTGGTACTGACTTTATATATTGTACTATAAGGAAATAAAATTTTCAGGTGGTATGGTATGGGAAAACACACCATTGAAATATATGATCAAACTGACTAATCTTTCCTGATGAGAGGTACTTCTAAAAGGAGCATCCTTCAAGAGCTGTGTGACTGACTAGCTCTATTTCTTCATAGCTAATGTTGTGGTAGAAGGTAAGAAACTTTTTTTTTTTTTTCTTGGTGATGGTGCTTCCCTCCATCTGCGCACAGGAGTCCGACTCTCCTTCTCCCTCTCCCTCTGCCTTATCCCACTGCTTGAGCTCTCTCCCTCTTTCTCTCAAATAAATAAGTAAAATCTTTTTAAAAGAGAGAATAATAATACCTAGACCACAGATTTATTTGTGTTGACCAAATCAATTGACAAAATAAGCATTAACTAATAAACATAAGTATTTTTAATAAGATCTGTGATATAATACACAACAATGGAAAGTCTTATGTTTTATGATATTATTCATTTCCTTTTTATCTCATCTAGTCTTTCCTTTAAGATATTCTAATCTGGCAACATATGAATTGATTTTTTCCTTAGGAATGACAAAAATAATTTCTAAAATGAAATTCTTATTCTTATAATCAATAATTTCTGATATGCCCTGAATTTAAATGCTCTGACTTGGTCCATCACATCATGCTGAAAATTAAATCACTCTTTATCTCCGATATTTGTTTCTTTGAATGGACCTCCTGTTGCCCATAGTAAAAGCAACTGTGTTACTTCCCTTTCAGTTTCTAGTATTTCCACCATAGTTAGAGAGATTAAGGCAAGATTGATACACAGATATCTTAGTCATATTTCCAAAGTCTCCTGTTCATTCTATTACTTCATCTCTTCAGGACTGGTGCTGGATTTCCTCATATCCTTATCATCTAGTTCCCTGACTTTCAGGAATGAGGATGTGAAAAATCTCAATTTCCAGTGTGTGGTACTACTAGGGTTCTCCTTGTCTCCACCTTGGCCTATAGCACTTTACTTCCATATCGCAGGGTACGTCGAAGGCTTCCCACATTTTTGTTATTGGTAGAGGTTTCCACCTCTGAGAAGCTGATGAAGTGTAAGGACTGATGGTGGAAAAGGAGGTGTAAGAGCATTTAGCTCAAGATTGTGATTGCTGACACTGTGGTTGCTATAGAAACTATTGCTGATAACAGTTAATTCACAAAGACAGTGTGCATCTCTCTCTACTTTGTTTCACACTGAGGGTTTTCTCCATTTCTTGGGACAAACCATGGGTCTCTAGTTAATGAATATCTCAAGGCAACAAATTCTGTAACACTGATGATAAGTAGAATGCCCAAACTAATTTCTGATATTGCTGTGAATATACTGATTTCTGAGTTTTATCAACATTTTAGAAAGGGCTCAGAATAAATTTCTTCTCAGATGGCTGTACTGATGGTGTTTGAAAGGATAAGCATCTTCTATCTGTCCTTATAAATACATACAAATATCCTTATAAATGATGGAAATTTTCTACTGGTATCAATACCAAGTATAGTGAAAAAATATTTAGGAAAATCATAGTGTGCATGAGTGTATGGCCTAAATAAGTTTATTTTAGATCTTCACGAATCTATCAATGAATTTACTCTTGTATATTTAAATGATACTCTCTAATTGAAACAAAAACATTGCATAATTGGTACTCTGATTTTTATTATATTAACATTGATTACGGTATTTCAGGATTTTAGAAAAAGATAATTTGAAACCTTAATTTAGATGTATTTATGTACAAATTAAATTTGTATCAGTGTAAGGATTAGGGAAATATAAGTGAGGAAGAATTATTTGTATCCAGTATGATAGTAGGCAAAGACATTCTTGCCACTATTGTTCTCTTAGTAAAGTTTCCTTTTTACTACCCCGTTCAGTAGCAGAGCTTCCTGTTTTTTAACCTCACTGATTTGGGTGGCTCTGTATTCTGAGCAGCCAGCAGGGGAAGTATTTTAAGAAATTGCTGTTAGTGTTATCTCTCAGCTTGATCATGACATAGTCTCCTGAATTCCCATATTTTCTTCTCTTAGTCTGTAACATGGAACAGCTACTGATCAACTGGAAGCAAAATTCTTCAATCTTCTGGGAGTAGCAGTTGGTAAGTTTAGCAAGTCCTGTACACAAAATAAGCAAAATGCTTACATAGATGAGCTTTAGGATCAGAGAGACTGATTTGAATTTGTGATTCTAAAATTTATTGGGGGTATATTTTGCCCATATTTTACTCAATTGCTATTATCGCTACTGTTTTTGTTTCTGTTGTGATAAATCTCTCTGCTTGATTTTTGCCTGGCTGAGATAAAAAGAAAATGGTTGGTGTTACTAAAAATAAGAGTTTTTTATTATTGCATACTATATGCCATGTGCTACTACAAATGTTTATGTGTGCTAATTAATTTGATTTTGTTATGGTACTGCCTCAAACAGTAGTCAACTCTACAAAATGTATGATATATGCTATGGATTCTATAACTGCAGTCCACAAAGAACCCCTCTTCCTAAAGACAGCTGAAGAAGTTTGAGAACTCTTAATTACAGTTTGGACATTATAGAAGCTGTACAAAGCAGCATCTCCATTCAAAGGCATTGAATAAAATGGGTATCAGCTTTCAGTGACCCTGCTGCTTTGCTAAGTCACATTCTTGGGAAAAGGCAGATGGAGCAAAAACAGACCAAGCGATTGGGCTGCTATCCCCTTCAGAGGAAAAAGCCTTTAAGGCATGTAAGATCAGCTGCTCATTGGACTGTTGAAGAGGTCCACCATCACGTTGTCTTATCAATGCATTAGTATTAATTTTAAAGTGTACTGCACTGTTTTGTTTTCCCCCATTATGTTTTTCTATCTTCTGAGAAGGTAGTTATTATAGTTATTAATGATCTCAGAAACCCCAGAATAGATAGGATAGATGACAGCACAGACACCTGTACTGGGATTCAATCGTTTTTACAATGTTGAATTAGTGCTCTGTGTGAGTCTGAATCTCTTAGAGATTATCCATTTGCATTGTTAGGATTTGATCTCTCAGTTACTATACTTACTATAAGTGTTTAGTACTATCATACGGATAGCAAGAGCTGATGGGCAAGCTTCTGTCTCCCTCATAAGGACTCTATTCAGCTTACATCCCTATTTTTATGTAAGTGTTTCCTATTTTAGAATCCCCTCTAACTTAGCTATAAAGTATATAACAAATTTCCAGCACATACAGTAAGGAGGATTAACAAATAAGAAACACAATTATTGCTCAGTTTGGCTATTGTGATAAAAATAATGATGGATTTGACATATGTCCCCTACCTGGAAAATTCTAAGAATTTTAAAGTTTGGCTCAATAGAACAGAATCTTTACAGAAAGAAGCTTTATGAAATGACTTCAAAGCATAGCATAAGTCCATCTCATAGTAAATGGGGACTTCTTACACAATTGAATATCAGTCTAAGAAAGTTTTAAAACTATGTACCTGTAATACTGAAAGAGAATAAAATGTGATACTGAGCACTCAGTAGTCATGCTTAGTTAGATAACTAAAACACTTGATATATCTTTGCAGTTTAATGATAAATAGTTTATAGTCCTTAAAATATACCATATGGTTATTGAACAAATATTTATGAATCCAAGTGATAGTCTGGTGATACTAACTTCTTCATTTAAAAAGTTTTGTCTAAAATACACTTTAATGAGAGAAAATTTTCTTCCTATAGTAATATTAGCCAAAGGATACTGAAAATAAGTCATTGACAAATCATTCCCAAAAGAAAGAAAAGCGTGTTCTGAATTTCACCAATATTAAAAAATGGAGTTAGAAACAAGTCTCAGTATTTGTTTCCTAATGTTCTTGTTTTAGATGAAACTTTTTTTTTTTTTTTTGGTCATTTAAGTCTCAGTAATCCATGTTTTTTGTTTGTTGTCAGTGTTTACATCTTCTCCTCTTGCTGGTTGTGCATGCAAAAATATTTACAAAAGGAGGTAGAATTTTATACATTAATCTTTAGTAGAAAGGTCTCAAAGAAGTGGTTGAATATTTCTGGTCAGGACAAAATAATTAAGATTCGTCTCCTCAGTTAAATACAACTATAAGGCCTGGAAAGAACACAAGAGAAAGCCAAAGGAGAACAGTGAAAAGTACTATGGACGTGAGTTCATTTTGTTATGGAGTTACCTGAGGACTGGAAGAACACCACTGCAGAAAGCGACAGCCCAGGGGTGGCATTTCCCAATCTCCAATCCAACACCAGAAGATAGCCCAGCTATCTTCTGGGCAGATCTGGGCTATCTTATGGGCAGACTCACTTCTCCAGTGGGTCAAATGGGAGTTCTGTTGACCGTATCAGGAAAGTTTGGCAGAACCAGCATGGTTGAATCTATCAAATCTGTCTACCATCAGCAAATATAATAAATTATAGGATAATAGCTTATTGCATTTCTATAAGGGGATTATTCTGAGCTCTTGAGAAGTACACAGGTGTCTGTTTCTTCATGAACAATGATTAGAGTTTTATTAGTTTCCTTTGGTGGTGTCATGTTTCCATGATAATCATTATCCTTGTGGCACTGTGTTGGTGTCTGCACACTGGAGGATGTAGGTACTTCTTCCAGTTATTTATAGACTGGCTTTTGTAGGCAAAGCCCTTCACTAGTCAGCCCCTCCAGAGTCTGGTGGTATCCACAGGAGGACTTGCTGTTGGAGTCCTAAGGCAGGTGGATTTGGTGCCTGTGTCTGCAGGTAGACGGGCCTGATGCTCAGCATGTAGAAGCAGCCTGGAGTCTCGATCAGTGAGGTGCGCCTGGCACCAGAGTCTGTTGTGATGGACCTGGGACCTAGATTCTCTGTCCACAGATGTCAACCAGTCCCTATGGACAGATAGGGTGAGCCTGGTACTCTGGGTCCACGGGAGGCCAGTGGGAGGGTCGGTGCACAGGAGCTGAGAGAGCCACAGGCACTTAAGTGGACCCAGTGACTGGGTTTCCAGGAACTCAGTGAGAGCCTGGTGCTGAAGAATCGGCCTGAGGATGAAGGGACCATCTGGGGGCGCTGGAACCTGTTAGTGACCTGCTAAGCTGCGGGCCTGCCTTCAGGGGCTCTCTGGGAGCCTGGGCCTGAGGAAGCCACCAAAGCCTAGGGCCTGGGTTCTCAGGCGCAGAGAGCCTGGTGCTGAGGAAGTTGCCTGGGGCCCATACAGTGTTGGGCCTGCCTTCATGGCACGCTCCGGGAGCCTGAGCTGAGGAAGTCACCTGAGGCCACAGGAGCCCCCTGGGGTAGCTGGAACTGTGAGACCTGGGTTTGCAAAAGCCAGTAGGGAACTTGCTGCCTCGCGACCCGCCTGGAGCCACAGACACGAAGCAGAGCCCAGGCGTGGCTTGCAGGAGCCCAGAGAGAGCTGGTGTCCGAGACGCCTGTGTCCTAAGGCACGTGGCAGGGGGGACATTTGTGCGGCATTGCCGAAAGGCGCGGAGAGAGCTACAAAGCTAGTGTCCAGGTCACCACCACGCTGTGGGAGCCACTGGAGGCACCCAGGTGAGCAAGGGGGTTGGTAGGTGGCAGACACCTAGGGCCTGGGAATGGGGCGACTGGCTTTGGGGTCCGCGCACAGTCATCACTTCACTGTCTTCCCTTGAGTGCATGGGCCTGCCAGGTCTTGGAGAAGCCGGGAGGGGGTGTGAATCTTTCTTTCCTAACCTCCGCAGTGTGCCCTTTGTTATTTCTGCTCTTCTCCCAGGTACTGCAATCTCTCACCTGGAATCCTTGGCTCCTATGAAGGTATTTTATGCGCAGTTGTTCCAGTTTATGTTTCTGAAGGGAGGATGAGAGCTGGAAATTCCTATACTATAATTTTGATCCATTTATGTTTTAGTCTATTTTTATTTCTAAGGACACTTTCAATTTTATCAAAGTTATGTTGAATACTAGTCATCTGCTATTTAGTACAGGTTTGCTCTAGTTTGATATCCCATTTCATTCTTCATTTCCCTCATTTTCGCCAAAACTTGTTTCTTCGTAAGTCTGTGAAAACTTTAAGAATTCTTTTGGGTTATTTAAAGTGCCTTTTTGCTTGGTTGTTTCTATGTCTTTTTAATTAATTCAAGTTTTTAGCCTTATTGTATTCTGTCCACTTTCTTTGGATTTATTTTGTTTTTCTTTCCTCAATTTTAAAATGTGCCAATTGATTTTAACCCCTTAATTGGGTTCACCCCCTTAATTAGGTGCAACCCCTACTTGCAATCCCTGGTCATCTTCTCCGTGAGTGTGAATTTCAGCCACGGGTATCCAGTTCATTAGTCTGACTCTAAACCAGTTTATCTGCATTCTCCCTGCTCCATCCCCAAAACCCATGCTGCAGTTTGAAAGCCTGGGCATCTTCTTTGAATGGAAAACAAAAAAATATTAACAGATAAGATGTTTGTCTTTTTCTTCCATATGCTGGAGGCTTTGTCCTAAGTGTAGTTTGTTTGTTTGTTTAATATATTAGGGATAAATGTTTGAAATTATCAGTTATGTTTTGTGCAACTACTGATATGATTTTTTAATTGATTTATGATTATAATCAATTAAGTATTAAAGTACAGGCCGTTAGTTTCCTGAAAAAAATGTTGTTTGAATGTGTTGTATTCTTTAAGTCAGATTGCTAATATTTATTCCTCTTCATTTGTAAGGGAGACAAATTGCTGAATTACATTGGGTATATAGATTCATATCATGATAATAAAGATGACAATGAGACGGGTGAGAGATGATATTTTTATATTACTAAGTCACTTTTTTCTACATAATTTTCTTAGTAATGAAAATAATTTCTATTAAAAAACCTCATATCATACAAATTTATTTTTCAAATATGCCACGCCTTTCATAGCTGTGTTTTATTCTGATTTTTCACATCTTGGGGTTTTTGGTTTTTTGTTTTTTTTTTTTTTTTTTTGGTCTCTGAAATGAAACACCATCCCTGTTTCTAAGACCAATACACTAAAGCCAGACTCTTGGTGGTCTGCCGTGGATTAAGTTTCAGTATGGGTTCAGTCAACTGTGGCCAGAAGGCAACAGCACTAGAAAAAATTGTGTAGGCCTAAGAGGAATGAAATCCATTTACCTTGCTTGATAATTTATATACAGTAACACTGTGTTTGCCCATAGGAAAAGATAGCTATTATTTTTTACAATTCCTACATAGCACTGTCGTCTTACCAATGTGCACCTATGGGCTGGGTTCTCTAGAGTGAAGCCTTAACCTGTTTGAACAAAGTGTCCATCAGCAATAGCAGTACCTATCAGTGAGGCAGGGATGAAGAGCTAGATTGGGATTTGGGGATATGTCAGTATTTATAAGATAATAACAGATCTTTCTCTCTTGTCATAATTGAAGGGTGAAAGAAAAAATTTCCCAGAAAAATAAGAAAGGGGAACTCTTAGACAAATACTTATATATATTTTCACCACAGAGCATGTTCTGGTTTGTATTTGCATTTCTTTGCAAATCTTATTAAAATATATTTTATACGTATTCCATAACTTTATTATGTTGAAACCACATAGGAATATTTGCTTAGTATTATCAGTTCACTTACTTGATTTAGTGCTTCTAAGTCTTCTCTCTTTCTGGCGATCATTCTGTTTGTTCATACTTACTAAGAGAGGGCTGTGTTTATTCAGTATTGATTGTTGACATGGATGCTTTTCAAAGATTGAGTCTATTCAAATTTTTCTGGCTCAGAAAAAAAAATGAGAAGGGGAAAGTCTGCATGTTGCCATGGATACACTTTTTTTCACAGTTAGAGCTAGATGCAGCCTGGTTAAAATTTAAAGCCTTAAATATTTTGCCTATAATGATCTTTTTCATGTATATTGTTGCAACAGAGGACAGTACCCTGTGTATTTTTTTTTTAAAGATTTATTTATTTTAGAGAGAGAGAGAGAAAGAGCATGGGGGGTTTAGGGGGAGGGAAAGAGAAACCTAAGCCTACTTTGCACAGAGGCAGAGCCCATCCCAGGACTCAATGTCATGACCCTGAGACCATGACCTGAGCCAAAACCAAGAGTCGGACACTTAACTGGCTATTACCCAGGTGCCCCAGAATAGTACCCTATTTATTAAGAGGGTTGAATATAGTCATTAAAAGTTACAGTAGTGTCACTTTCTATATTATGCTATGCTTAGCAAGTGCAGCTAGGAATTAAAATCATGGTAAGACCCAGTACAACTGAGATTTCTTCTCATCTAATGATATTAAAGCTAAGCTTTGCCAACATCTTTTGTGTTTCTGAAACAAACTGGTATATTCTTCTGATTATTTATTCCTTAGTTCATTCATTCCATACATATATTTAGCTCCTTTAATATATTCCAGGTAGTATTTTAGGAAATGAATGTAGAAGAGAACAAAAAAAAAAAAAAAACAAAAAAAAAAAAAAAAAAAACCATGAATATAGAAGCCCCCGTCTGGTTGTAGAAAGAATTAAACATGTGTCATCAAACCAGCAAGCATATCTAATAAAATTGTGAAAAGAATTATAAGAATAAGTTGTTAAATAATAGCTACCATGGGAGTCATCAAGCCAGTTTTTTCCATTACATATTAAGTTTCTATTCCTGGAAATAAGGTTAGTAAGAGTATTCCCCCTCATTTCTCTCCCAATGACCAAGTCTTTATAAACAGACTTCATGCAAAGGATTTATGAATAAGATATAATAAGACATGAATAACCTCAGTTATTCTCAAAATCATATAAGGAAGAAAGGGTAGAAAGCTTAGCCAAAATAGAAGTTAAATTTTTAGTGTCCCTAATTACCCTAGGCAGGGTATAATGGTGAAGGGAATTGAAATTATTTTGATAGCCTTGGCATCCTCAAGAAAACTGGCTTGTTATTTGTCCATTCAGAAGAAAAATTACTTCTCCGAATGTCTTGAGTTTTTAACAGTTTCAGCAGTACCAAGTAAATACTCTGTTATCTAAGGCTGTTTTAGACAAATGTCGATTGGGTCTTTCAGATTATTTGGTTAGAGTCATTTTAATGGCCGTTAAGCATGGCCAGACATTCAGGGGCTAGACCGGCTAGGTTCAAGTAACAGCAATCCTCTACAAATATATTCCTAATTGTATCTGCTTTTTTCAACTTCCACCCACAGTTTTGGTGCCCAAATTCAAAGTGCCTTGTTATAATTAGGTCGCTCAGTTTGACTTTAGATTTAAGGCCTTAGATTGTTCGGGGTCTGAGTAATTTGAAGTGTTATTGAGGGCCTGGAGATACTAAAAAGGATTATTTCAGGAACTTCTACTAAGATTTCAGATGTGTCCTTATGGATCAAAGGAATCAGTCTTCCAAAGAGAAAATATTTTAAGCAAGGGGGATAGTGAGTGAGAAGGTCCTATGCACAAAACAATGTGGCACTCTTTTCTGCACTTTTCTTCCAAATGTGTCGTGTGAACTTAGTCTCTCAGCAACTGAATATTGTTGATTCCTCTTTACTTTTCTTCAGACTTGACATAGAATGGTACCCTATATTTATGTTCTTCAGGTGTTGCCATGAGAACTCTAAAGATGGAGAGTTAAATACTTGTTTTTACATACACATAATACTTGTTTACATTTCTAGATAGAGGCAGAATTACCTCTCCTAATGTTAGGCTGTACAGGCAACCAAAGTTCATATAACCTTTCCTTTTCCTCTAAGAATAGCTCAGCACCAGGCCATGGAAATATTATTTGGTCTTTTGTGTTGACAATGATAAGTAAAGGGTTTAAAGTTCTGAAACTACAGAAATGGCTCTTCTCTGTCAGAGTATAGGCTAGAAGCTGGAAATGGTCAGATTAATCTGCTTGCTTCTCTAGGACTCACAAAGGTCAACTTTCCCCAAGAGTGTTTGTTTTTCTTGAACTGATCCTTAATCACTATCAGAATGGAAAGTGGATGTGGGCTCATTAAAAAGGAACTAAAAATGTTGCTTTTTAAATCTTTGCTGTACTAGACCTTTAGTTGGCATCCAAGGGCAAATTAAGACTTCCACTTGGTAGAAGCCAAATTACAAGGAAATTGAG
>JAHRIG010000568.1:0-10347 GCA_020311275.1 Eira barbara | reverse complement strand
TGTAAGAGATGGCTCCAGAAACTGCGGGAGCACAGCAATGAGATGCAGGAGACCCCAGGTAAGTAGAAGACTGGATGGAGTGCTGGTTCTCTGGAAGAGATTGGCCGACCCCACCATAGTGTGTGTGTGTGTGTGTGTGTGTGTGTGTGTGTGTGTGTGTAATGATGCATACATGATGAACTGTTCTTAGGAGTACAAGGGCCACTAGCATGTTCTAGTATCCTTCCTTTTCCTTCTCACCTACTGGCATCTCTCCCTACGGCACATACCTTTAGTTCTCTCTCTGTGGATTTCTTCCTGGCTCCAACCTGAAGGCATCATTCTGTTTCCAGAGATTTACTTCTTACTATTCCCTTTTCTGAGCCTCATTGTTGTTTTTTGTCTCCCCTGGTCTCTTTCTCGAAATCCTTCAGTGCCAGGTGAAATGTCAGCTCCTGACAAGATGTCTCTGTCACCATCCATATGTGTCCCCTCCTCTTCTGTCACAGCAGGAGTGACTGTCTATATGGAAAGCCTTGCTTCCCCCATTAGCTATGTGATCTGCATGAACCACCCCCCTTTCATCCCCGGGACAGTCACAGCGGCTGCCACAAACATGGCGGAAGGAGGACATCTGGGCTGTAGGATTACGTGGGGAAAGCAGCAGCAGCTAAAGACTCATGCCCCCAGTTTGGAGCTCCTAATCAGGGCTCTCACTACTGTGTTTCCATTTCAGGAGCACCGGCCACAACCCCGCCTGTAACTCTGGTCAAAGGCGCAGCCATCAGGCCGATGACTTCCATCCTCCTTGTGGTCCTCACGCACTCAATCCTCCTTGTTGTCCAAGGCATAGTCCTTTGAGTATCAGGTACTGTGGGCAGAACTGAGTCAGAAGTGAGAGGCAGATGGCCCGAGGTGAGCACAGAGAAAGGTGAATGGCCAGCCCTTGTCCTATTGCCTGAACCTTCTCCCCTGAACATGAGACCAGATGCGTTGGACTATGTTAGCTTCTCCCAAGAAAGAGACTCATCAGGAGCTGTTGAGGTAGAGGTTGAGGTAGATAATTATTACAAGGGATTGGCTCACGACTAGGGGGTCTGTGAGCTGGAGAAACAGGGAAGCTGGTGGTGGGGTTTCCAGCGCAAACCCAAAGGCCTGAGAATCAGGGCATCTGTGGTGTAAGTCTAGGTCCTGGTCCAAAGAACCAAACACCAGGAGTGCTAATGACCAACGCTGAGGGCAGGAGAAGGATGGCTCAGCCAAACTGAGAGCAAAGTCACCTTTTCTCCACCATACGCTCCATTCAGGCCCTCGAGGATTCGATGAGGACAGTCTCCTTTACTCAGTCTACTGATTCAAACGCTCATGTCTTCCAGAAACACTCTCTAGACAGACCCAGAAAGAGTGTTTTCCCAGCTACTGGGGGGCGTCCCTTAGCCTGCAAGTTGACCTATAAAAGGAGACAGGGTCAAGTTCTCACATGCTTGATAGCTGTTACCTGGGCAAACTTAGCCTTGAGCTCTGATAGTACCTCACTAAGGCGGGTGGGAAGGCAGAGGGCTCCCCCGCCTCTGACCCCAAACTTTGCATCCTGTTTTTGCTAAAGGGATTGAGCAAAATCAGGCCTGTCTCAGACCAACTTTTCACCTGGGAGGGGCCCGAGTGAGGGGTGGTGTGCAGACAGTAGGAGCACCGGGCATGGACAACACTCTGGTTTGGGGGAGAGCAGCAGGTGGCTGCACGTGATGTGTCCTAGGGATGGGAGACCTCTTCATGCGTCCAGGAGAGGGGCCCGTGTCTGAACCAAGGAAGAGGGGTGGAAAGGCCGTTGCCCACCCAACCAAAGGCTGGTTTGCAGGACTCTGCTCCTACGCAACTCTGCTTGGGTGGTGGCAGCTAAGACAGAGGGCCCATGGGAGAGACTCTCCAGGATGAGATTAGAAGGCCAGAGCTCCGGGTCCCCTGGGATACTGGGCACAGCCCTGGTGCTCTCAGAACCTGGCAGCTAGCCTCCTGTGGAGCCCAGAGCCCCAGCCAGCTGAACTGCCCCTGCCTTGAGCAGAGGTGCCTCAGAGTGGCTCAGGAGGGGGCACTGAGCTGCTGTTAGAATGGGATGCTGTCACCCGACCGGACCAGGAAAGGCTGTGGCAGGGCAAGAACAGTCACACTCAGACCCTGTGTTCAGCTACCAAGGTGAGGAGAGGCTGAAGACAAGGGAAGATGGATCTTTGCCTGTAAACTTCCCCAAGGCTACAGGAACCAGGATCCAGGTCCCTTTCTGGGTAGGGCTCCCAGCCACTCTCTTAGGCCTTCTCACCTGGCCAGAGGGGGGCCCAGGATCTGTGTCATGGGAACAGATGAATCATTGGTGGCTTTAGTCTTGAGCCTAGGTGTTGAGTAGTAGGGCCTGGATCTGACTGTTTTGTGGTAATGAGGGAAGAGTTGGGTCAGGCTGCTGGACCCAGGGGTTGGGTATTGGGGTTGGAGAGGGGGCTAGCGTAGGGTGATACTCGACCCTCGTTATGAGCTGGGCTTTGAACCAGGCAGTAACTGGGAAGGGAGAAGCCCAAGAACATGGACCCAAGATTTTCTCAGCCACTGGAACGAGCTCTGGTTTCTCTTTTAGAGGCTGAAGTTGCTACAGAAGGCCTGAGGATCTGCTCTCCTGCACCTGCTCTCCCTTCTGATGAGTGGCTTCTACCTGCTGTCCATGTCCACCGACGGGACCTTCAATCCCTGTGGCGAAGGCGGAATCCTCCAGTCCTCCAGGAGATCGTGATTATGGTGGAGGTGGAGTATTGCCCTGTCTTCATCCTTGGTCCTGATGATCCACCTCTGCACTTTTTCGTAACATGGATGCTCTGGTGCTAACTGTTAGGATTCCTGTACTTTGCCTTCTAACTGCCTGAACAAGAATTCTGAACAAAGAGAATATTTCCCAAGTTCTCCTTCAGTGTTGGAAATCAGACACTCGTCAATATCATGAGCTGCTCATTGCTGAAAGAATACTGGGTGAAAGTGGAGAATCTCAGGGCTTCTTTCCTTTGACACTGAAATATATCGAATAGGACAAGATTGTATTTGTGATGGTTTCCTTTAGTAATTTATCCTTTGAATAGGTATTTAAATAAAATATTAAATAAAGGTTACATTATTTCAGAAGTTTACAGTATGATGTAGTGGATAGAAATGGCATTCAGTCTCTCTGAAACCACCTCTCAAGTAGTCATCTATAAGTGTCAGACATGATCCTGACATTCTGGATGCAGAAATAATTATGGAAATGAAGCAATGCGATTAGGATTTCCCTGGACCAGACATCTCCAGTAGTGACTCTCCTTTGATTCCTCCCCTCCGACTCACCTCCTTCAAGGCACAGTGAGTCTTTAAGAAGGAAACAGATCTGTTTCTAAAAGTTGAGATGCCCTTCAACAGACAAATGGATAAAGAAGATGTGGTCCATATATACAATGGAATATTACTCAGCCGTCAGAAAGGATGAATACCCAACTTTTGCATCAACATGGACAAGACTGGAGGAGATTATGCTGAGTGAAATAAGTCAAGCAGAGAAAGTCAATTATCATATGGTTTCACTTACTTGTGGAGCATAAGGAATACATTGGAGAACATTAGGAGAAGGAAGGGAAAAATGAAGGAGGGAGGGAATTGGAGGGGGAGATGAACCATGAGAGACTGTGGACTCTGACAAACTGAGAGTTTTAGAGGGGGAGGAGCTGGGGGGATGAGTGAGCCTGGTGGTGGGTATTAAAGAGGGCACGTATCATGTGGAGCACTGGGTGTTAAATGCGTACAGTGAATCATGGAACACTACATCAAAAACTAATGATGTGCTACATAGTGACTAACGTAACAATACAAAATAGTAATAATAAAAAAATTGTTTTATCATGGACAAAGGATCAGTATCCAGAATATATAAAGAGCTCCTACGAACACATTGGAACAAGTCTGGTTCTCCAAAGCTGCAGTACATGGCAAATAAGCCTATGAAAAGATTGGAAAGCTCACAAATAACCAAGAAAACTCTACTTGGAAGGACAATGGGAATGGAAAAAGGTGGTAAAAGGTACAAACTTGCAGGTATGAGACTCCTAAATTCTGGGGATTAATGTGCAGCATAGTGACGATAGTTAATATTAAGGAACTGTGTATTCTTCATCTTTTTTTGAAACACAAATTATCTATTAGTTTAATATATTAAAAATTCAAATTCTATCCAGCCAACTTAAAATATTATATTATATAACCAGAGCATATGAAAGGGGGAAAAAGGCACTGATTGGAAACTGAATCTTAGCCAGAAAGTTCAAGAGGAAACTTTTTATACATTCATGTAATTCCAAGATTAACTAAGTCCTGCCAGAACTACTTCCTAAAACACACCATCTTTTATTACGACAAATCTTTAATGTCACGTTGCTTAAAATTTTCGTTAAATTTTTACTTATCATATTTAGCCAAATATTGGAAGCCAATTCCTCTCACATTTACATAATTCAGGTCAACCAGTGGCTTAGTAAATAGGTTATCTTGTTTACTGACTGGTATGAGAAAATCTGATTTTTTTTATTGGAAGCCATTATTGGGGCACCTGGGTGGCTCAGTCCAGTAAGTATCTGCCTTCTGCTCAGGTGAGGATCCCAGGATGCTGAGAGGCAAGGCTCCCCTCATGGCCTCTGCCTGCCTCACGCTCAGTGCTCGGGGTCCAACCCCCTCCTCCCTCTGTCACACCCCGCATCACCCCTACCCCATCATTCTCTCTCTCCTTCTCTCTCTCAAATACAAAAAAAAAAAAAAAATAAAAAAGGAACAGTCGTTGAGTTTCTCTGAGTTGCTAGGTCCAGTAACACTGGTATAAAAGCCTTGTGCTCCTGGGACGGGGCAAAGCCCAGGACCACCCACAGGCAGCAGCACGCTCAGCTCTCCCTCGAGGAGGCAGAAGACACAACCCTCCTTGGGTGGTGGCTGGTCAGACAGAGGGCCCATGGGAGAGACTCTCCAGGATGAAATTTGAAGGCCAGAGCTCCAGGGTCCCCTGGGACACCTGGCTCAGCCCTGGTGCTCTCAGAACCTGGCAGCTAGCCTCCTGCGGAGCCCAGAGCCCCAGCCAGCTGAACTGCCCCTGCCTTGAGCAGAGGTGCCTCAGAGTGGCTCAGGAGGGGGCACTGAGCTGCTGTTAGAATGGGATGCTGTCACCTGACTGGACTAGGAAAGGCTGTGGCAGGGCAAGGACAGTCACACACAGACCTTGTGTTTAGCTACCAAGGTGAGGAGAGGCTGAAGTCAAGGGAATACAGATTTCTGTCTAAAAGCCTCCCGAGGATGTGGAAACCAGGATCCAGGTACCTCTCTTTGGGTAGGCCTCCCAGCCCCTCCTTTATGGCTTCTGATCCAAAGGGTGGATCAAAATCTAATTAAAGGGAACAGATGATTCATTCCTAGTTTTAGTCTTTTTGGTTTTTTTTTTTTTAAGATTTTTAAAATTTATTTGACAGAGGCACAGCAAAAGAGGGAACACAAGCAGTGGAGGGGCAGAGGGAGAAGAAGGCGTCTCACTGAGCAGAGAGCCTGATGAGATGCGCTTCTCAATCCCAGGACCCTGGGATCATGACCCGAGGAGAAGCAGATGCTTAAGGACTGAGCAACCCAGACACCCCCCTGGTTTTAGTCTTGAGCCCCACTTTATTTTTTTATAGGAGCTATTTTTTAATTTAATTTTTAAATTTTTTTTATAAACATATAATGTATTTTTATCCCCAGGGGTACAGGTCTGTGAATCACCAGGTTTACACACTTCACAGCACTCACCATAGCACATACCCTCCCCAATGTCCATAAGCTCACCCCCCTCTCCCGACCCCCCTCCCCCCAGCAACCCTCAGCTTGTTTTGTGAGATTCAGAGTCACTTAGGTTTTGTCTCCCTCCTGATCCCATCTTGTTTCATTTATTCTTTTCCTACCCCCCAAGCCCCCCATGTTGCATCTCCACTTCCTCATATCAGGGAGATCATATGATAGTTGTCTTTCTCCGATTGGCTTATTTCACTAAGCATAATACCCTCTAGTTCCATCCACGTCATCGCAAATGGCAAGATTTCATTTCTTTTGATGGCTGCTTAGTATTCCATTGTGTATATATACCACATCTTCTTTATCCGTTCATCTGTTGATGGACATCTAGGTTCTTTCCGTAGTTTGGCTATTGTGGACATTGCTGCTATAAACATTCGGGTGCACGTGCCCCTTCGGATCACTATGTTTGTATCTTTATGGTAAATACCCAGTAGTGCAATTGCTGGGTCATAGGGTAGTTCTATTTTCAACTTTTTGAGGAACCTCCATGCTGTTTTCCAGAGTGGTTGCACCAGCTTTTGAGCCCCACTTTTTGGTAGGGGGCCTGGAGCTGACTCTGTCTTGTGCTAATGAGGGAAGAATGTGTTCAGGCTTTGGATCCAGGGGTTGGGGAGCTGTGCGGGGGGGGGGGGATGCTGGGCCATCAGTGAGGACAGGTCTTTGAGAAAGGGAGTGACTGAGGGGTGGGGGGGCAGTAGGACTGATCCAGGATTTCCTCAGCCACTTGAACAAACTCCTGTCTGTCTCTCAGAGGCTGAGGTTGCTACAAGGAGCCCCTGGGATGTGCTCTCCTGCACCCACTGTACCTCCTGAGGGGTGGTCTTTCCACCACCTGCTATTCACCTTAACCAACGGGAGCTTCGATCCCTAGGGCAAAGGGAGAACCCTCCAGATCACCATGATTATGGGGGAGATGGAACATTTCATTGCCTTCATTCTTGGTCATGATAATCCACCTCCTCACTCTTTCATAATATTAACACTGTTTTGTGTTGGTGCTGACTGCTGGAATCCCAACAGTTTGCCTTCTAAGTGCTTAAACAAGAATTTTTTTTCAAAAAGAGGAGAGCTAAGGTGGTAGAGTAGTGGGAGGACCAAGGCTTCCCTCATCCCTCAAACACAGCTAGATGAACATCAAATCATTCTGAACACCCAAGACAGCGATCTGAGGATGGACAGAACAAACTACACAATGAGAGGGAGAAAAGAGGCCATGACATCATGGAAGGTAGGGGTTACGGAGGTGTGATTTGGGGGAGAAGGGTACTGCAGGTGCTGCAGAGGGGAAGGGGCCCTGGTCATGGAGAGAAGCGATAGAAAGAGGGAGAGAGGAGCGCACAGGGGATCACACAAGGCAAACACTTCCCCAAAGCCATTGACTGGGAAAACGTGATGGGTTGATGAGAGTTTTGACAACAACCAGCAGAGCTCAAAGACTGCAGTTTCAGAAGTCTGCGGTGTGGTCGGTGAGGATTCTGGCAGGCATAGCAGCGGTCCTGTGGAGAAGGAGGGCGGATAACCTGGGAGCTGAGAGCCTGATCTGAGGTTCCCTTGGGACGCACTGGGAAAGAGGGTTCTCGCTTCTTGGGGAGCATCTGGGAGAGGTGGCATTGCCTCTGAGGGGACAGAAGAACCAGTGGGCCCCATCACGTTCCCCCTTCCCCCAACCCCTTAGCATAGCGGTAGAGACACCTCCTGAGGGTGGCTAACCTTGACGCTGGCTTTTGGGTGCACTCTACTCTAAACTCCAAGCTCCTTTTCCTTGGTGTGGCTTTCTCTCTGGGACAAAGCTTCATCAGTCCCAACATGGGAGACCCTCCCCCAAAGGATCAGTAGGGGTCCTGGCCACACCAGGTTCCTAAAGTTTGTAGACTTGGAACGCAGCCAGTGTGCCTGGCATAATGCACAGCTGCACTGCATTGCGGGGGAGGGCGGTGGAGTGGGGGGTGGGTGGCAGGTGGCCTGGACACAGACAGGGTGAAGGCAGGGACCTGAGGGTTGCCTGGGACACAGGAGAGAAGACTGTTCACTTTCTGTGAGGGCTACCCGGACAGTGGCAGGTGCAACCTCTCCTCTCTGGGGTTGAGGGAGTGAGCTGAAGCCATTTCTACCCCCTGCCCATCAGCAGGGACTGACTTCCAGGAGCAGCACAGTGGAGGCCTGAGCCCTTTAAGCCACGCCCCACCCCCTGCGCTCTGCAGATGCTTCTTCCCTAGGCAAGTGCACCTGAGAACCAGAGCCAGCGCCGCCCCACTAGAACCAGCACAACCCTCCACTCGCCCCAAGTCGACTGACCACAGAGCGCTGTAAGCTTCAGCTCTAGAGGGAATAGCATCAGGTACCTTTAACAAGTAGACGCCGGCGCGCCCAGTTAAAACCCGCCAACTCTGGACACTCTGGGAGCACAGCCAGTTAAAACTAAAAACTCCTCACACTCAGTCTGTAGCCAGTTGGAACGCCGCCCCTCGCAGGCAAGGAGCAACCCAGCGGAGGATGGAGGAGGGAAAGAGCAGCCCGACCACAGCAGAGGAGGGCTGCTTACCCATTGGGTAGACCCACTGTGTGTGATGATCTAACAGACAGTCTTCCTTTCTTATTTTATATGTGTATAAAATATGAAAATATATATTTACATATATATTTCTAAAAATAGAAATATAAATATATAAAATAAATATATTTAAATAATATAAATATATAAATAAATATAATTATTTTAAAAATACGTTATATATACCTATGTATGTGTATATTACTATATATATATATATATTTTAAGATTTATCTGACAGAGAGAGATATAGCGAGAGAGGGAACACAAGCAGGGGGAGTGGGAGAGGGAGAAGCAGGCTTCCCTCTGAGCAGGCAGACTGATGCGGGGCTCAATCTTAGTACCCTGGATCATGATCTGAGCTGAAGGCAGCCGCTTAATGACTGAGCCACCTAGGCGCCCTATTATACCTATATCCAATGTCGTTTTATTTTTTTCTTCATGTTTTATTTAAATTCAATCAATTAACATATAGTGTATTATTAGTTTCAGATGCAACTGTAGGGATTCATCAGCAGCATATAATACCCGGTTCTCATCACATCACGTGCCCTCCCTAACGCCCATCCCCCAGTTACCCCATCTCCCACCGCCATCCCCTCCAGCAACCCTCAGTCTCCTATGATTAAGAGTCTCTTATGGTTTGTCTCCCGCTCTGATTTCCCTTATTTTATTTTTCACTCCCTTCCTCTTTAGGTAGATTTTAGTTCTTTAATTTCTCCAGAGGAGGACTCTCTAGTGTCTTCTATGCTTTTTTCAAGCCCAGCCAGTATCTTTATAATCGTTATTCTGAATTCTAGTTCTGACTTACTAATGTCCATGCTGATTAGATCCCTGGGGGCCGATACTGCCTCTTGTTCTCTTTTCTGAGGTGAGTTTTTCCGTCGTCTCATTCCGTCCAGAGAATAGATGAACGAGAGAACAAAGAACTAAAATGGCAACAATGACCCCAAAATATGGAACTCTTCATGAATTTACATGGTAACCTTGCCCAGGGGCTACACTAACCTTCACTCTCTTGTTTCAATTTTAGTACATGTGCTGCTGAAGCGAGTACCGGGTGTGATATTCTTACTCTGGACTCACTTGTGAGGCCCCACAGAAGGGAGAGAGGATGTTTAATTTAGCCTAAGGATGTGGGATGGTTAATTTTGCCTGTCCACTTGGAGAATATTTTGGATAAAATTGACATTTGAGTGGGTGAGCTTCAAGTAAAGGAGAACGTTCTTCAGAACATTGCCGGCCCTTGACAAATCAGTGGAAGGCCTGGAAAGAACAGGAACGACCTCCCGCAAAGAGCGGGGAGCTCTCGCGCAGACTGCCCTCACGCTCCACCTGACCGCCGAGTCTCGGGCCGGCTTCGGGATGTGGAGTTGACGGCCTCCACGGGCGCCTGAGTAAATCTCTCATTATCTCTCTGCCTGTCTGCACGTCATACTGCTTCTATTTTCTGGAGAAGTCTGACTGAAACAGGTGGGTGAGGAAGACTTAACGGCAGGTGACATATGTGCCCAGCTTTCACAGGACGCAGGCTGTTGGCCCATGTGATCCAGAATACCTGATAGAGGAAGGTTCTAGAACAGAAAGCCTGGAGGTTGATGGTGAGAACCTTAGGGTTTTGGAGAGGAAGAGATTTCAGGAGGCGAAAAGGGCCAGGGAGGTTGTGTGGGAAATCGCTTAGCGGTCATGAGTTTCAAGCAGAAAAATCATTGGGAACACACTGTCTACAGATGACTTAGAGGGTGATCTAATCTCCAAAGAGCTGATTCAGGTGCCTGCCATCTCCTACACCAAAGTGAGGGGCAGGGTCTAGAGACTAAGGGTGCACGTCTCCCAATTCCAGTCCTCAGCTGCTCTCCTCTCTCGAAAGGCCTGGGGTCACCATGCTGATGAGGGACAGGAGGGACAGGCTGCCCAAGGCTGGAGCACAGAGAGGGAGA
>JAHRIG010000565.1:0-13397 GCA_020311275.1 Eira barbara | reverse complement strand
CATTTTCTCTATATTTCTCATTGATCTGTCTCATCCTTAATTTCTAACTTAAGATATGATTATTTTCTTTATTAGAATAATTAATTAAATCTAGATCCTTTACTACTTAATGAACCAAGAGAGTCATGTGATCAACCTGTTCTTCATATTCTATATATACTAGATTCTGCTCAGATTAGAGTCCTCAGTAAGTGATGCTTCTGTAAGTTTGTGTGCAATGAAGAATCACAGGGCTGACCCAAGATGACTGAATTAGAATGTATATTTTGATATCACCCTCAAGTAATCCACACATCCATTGGAATTTGGGATTACTGCTCTAGAGTACTTTGAAGTCCCATTCTGCCATAAATGAGGTACGCCTATGTTAGACCCATTTTCTTTGTAGATCCACTTGTAGTATAAATATGATTGTTGACATTAGATACATGTAATTAATCTACTAAGATTTGTGGAACTAATATTTCTCTTGGAGGGCATAAAAGTGTAATATTTCTTCATATTAAGATGAAGAAAAGGGACATTCTTTCATAAGGGAATGTAAAGACTAAAGATGTCAAAGTCTACTTGGACCTTGTTCAGATTTTCCTTCTGAAGTGTAAGTTTTAGTCACCTGCATGTTTGACAGTAAGGGCTCCCAATTTATCTTCTAATTTATAGATTCTGTTCTTAAAAAGAAGCATTCAGAAATGGATTATACAGTTTAAAGTAATTTATTTAATGGTTAGCATAAGTGAAAAGTGATGATCTTAATGATAAAGAGAAAAATTATTTTGAATATCTGAAATAAAAAATGACTTAACTAATATTATTTACTATATAGTAAAAATTATCACCATCATCATTATTTTTCTGGGAACTAAGGACTGCACTTGTCATGAGCACCAGATGTTATATGAAAGTATGGAATCACTAAATGGTACACCTGAAACTAATATCACACTCTGTGTTAACTGGAATTTAAATTATTCTTTTTCAGAAAATAACTAGTTTCAAAGTAATTTTCTGCTTTTAGGCTGTTCTCAGTATAATCAGTCCAAATCAATATCAAGATGTCTTAGAGGCAGGAAGCAGTTGCCTTAAATGCCTTGTCCAATACGGAAATACTTTTAGTGTAAAGAAGGTATCACATTAACAAGTTTAAACATGAAATTTTCAAGGTCAGAGAAGACAAAATTAAATTTTCAATAATTTAAAACTTTTTTATTGTTTATTTCTGAACATTATTTTTAAGGTCAGAGGTTAAAATTAGAAGACCAGTTCAAAAGCTGTGTCAAACGTGAAAGTGACTAGAGCCTACATTTGAGACACAAGACAAAAATAAAAGAAAAATACGTATTTTCATTTAAGGACCAGCCAGAAAGAATCTAGTTACAAATTAGTGAATTGTGTCAACAAGAAGCAGTCATCCTTTTGTGTGTTAGGTGTAATCTGTGGCTGTGCTTGAGCATGTCCAGCAAAGGATGATGCAGGTCCAAAGATTGGGTTTGAATCTTAGATCTGAAGTGTAACAATGGGTGCAATCTTTGAAAAAATGCTAAAATGCTTCACACGTAATTCTCCTCAACCACTAACTGCTAATAAATAGCACACATATCTCCATATTATTAAATTACTTGATATTAGCCAAATACAGAACAGGCACCCAACATATGTTAGACTGTCAGTTTACATTCAGTTACTGAAGCATTCTCATGAATCCTTTTTATTTCTCTAGGACTGTGTGTTTGGATCAAAAGCCTCAGTGTGTGGCCTCTGTTTACCAGTATACCTCAATATGTCTTCAATGGGCCCAGACAATGCAACTCTCTGCCAGGATTTTCTCCTCCTTGGCTTTCCAAGTTCCCAGGTCCTTCAGCTCTCTCTTTTTATGCTTTTTCTGGTGATGTACATCCTCACAGTGAGTGGTAACATGACTATTTTGATGTTGGTGACTACCTCCCACCAGCTACATATCCCTATGTACTTCTTTTTGAGCAATCTTTCTTTCTTGGAGATTTGGTATACCACAGCTGCTGTCCCCAAAGCCCTGGCCATACTTCTGGGGAGAAGCCAAACCATATCATTTACTGGCTGCCTTTTGCAGATGTACCTTGTTTTCTCACTGGGCTGCACAGAGTATTTCCTACTAGCAGCCATGGCTTATGACCGCTATCTGGCCATCTGCTATCCTCTACACTATGGGGCCATCATGAGCAGCCTGCTCTCAGCACAGCTAGCCCTAACATCCTGGCTGTGTGGTTTTCTGGCTATTGCATTGCCCACAGCCCTCATCAGCACCCTGTCCTTCTGTGGTCCCCGCACAATCAACCACTTCTTCTGTGACATTGCACCCTGGATCACCCTATCTTGCACCAGCACACAGGCAGTGGAATTTGTGGCCTTTGTGATTGCTTCTGTGGTCATCTTGAGTTCATGCCTCATCACCCTGGTTTCCTACATCTTCATCATCAGCACCATTCTCAGGATCCCTTCAGCCAGTGGCAGGAGAAAAGCCTTCTCCACATGCTCTTCACATCTCACTGTGGTGCTCATCTGGTATGGGTCTATGATCTTTCTTCATGTCCGCCTCTCCATCAAAGAGGCCTTGGATCTGACCAAAGCTGTGCATGTCCTGAACACCGTGGTGACTCCCGTTCTAAACCCCTTCATCTACACACTCCGTAACAAAGAAGTATGAGAAACTCTGCTGAAGAAGTGGAAGGGAAAATGAACTGATCCTAATAAAACAGAATTCTGTAAATTATCTTATCTCCCCAGTTAAGAATATGGAGGGAAAAGGAAAATGTTCCTTGATATAAGAGAGAAAAAAAAAATGAAGGGGAAGAAAAAAAAAACTGCATATACTTGCTCTACTTTTTAAATATATGATTGGAAATGGGGTTCTCAATATAAGTACACCAGACTCTTTCAGGGGAAAAATGTGTACTCTGAGTTAGATTTGTCCTTCACTTTCTTTATTTCATCTTTTTAAAAATTATTGTTTTGTTTTGTTTTTTTTTTTTTTTAATTATGTTATGTTAGTCACTAGGCAGTACATCATTATTAGTTTCTGGTGCAGTGTTCCAAGATTCATTGTTTATGTATAACACCCAGTGTTCCATGCAATACGTGCCCTCTTTAACACCTTACTTTCTTTTTTTATTTAAATTCAATTATCTGAGTTATAGTACATCATTAGCTTTTGACATATAGTACATCATTAGCTTTTGATGTATTGTCCAATGATTTGCTAGTTGTGTTTAACGCCCAGTGGTCCTCACACTACATGCCCTCCTTAATATCCACCTGGTACTACAGCTTAATACACCTGGCTAATACATTCCCCCACCCCCCTCTCTTCTGTAACTCTCAGATTGTTTTCAGAGTCCAGAGTGTTTTATGGTTTGTCTCCCTCTCCGATTTCTTTCCATTCAGTTTTCCTTCCCCTCAGCTATGGTCCTCTGCCCTATTCCTTATAGTCCACATATGAGTGAAACCATATGATAATTGTCTTTCTCTACTAGACTTATTTCACTTAGCATGATCCCGTCCAATTCCTTCCATGTTGATGCAAATTGTAGGTATTCATCCTTTCTGAAGTCTGAGTAATATTTCATTGTATATATGAACCAGATCTTCTGTATCCATTCATCAGTGGAAGGGCAGCTCATCTCCTTTCACAGTTTGGTTATTTTGAACATCACTGCTATGAACATTGGGGAGCATGTTCCCCTTCTTTTCACTACATCTGTATCTTTGGGGTAAATACCTGGTAGTGCAAATCTGGGTCATAGTGTAACTCTATTTTTAATTTTTTTTTAGTACCTTCTGTTCTGTTTTCCAGAGTAATTGTATCAGTGTGCATTCTCATCAACAATTTAAGAAGGTTCATCTTTTTCCACATCCTTGCTAACATTTTCTGTTTACTGTCTTGTTAATTTTTGCCATCTGGTATAAAGTGATATCTCATTGTGATTTTGATTTGTATTTCCCTGATGACAAGGGTTGTTGAACATTTTCTCATGTATTATCCATTTATATGCCTTCTTTGGAGAAGTGTGTGTTCATAACTTCTATCCACTTCATCATTGGGTTATTTGGGTTTTTTGGGTGTTGAGTTTGAGAAGTCCTTGACTTTCATTTATAAAACTAGGTACTCATGAGAAGAGTGTATTACTAAATAAACTTTAAATTATTGTCCCTTTTAAATTTTGCCTTGAACATGTAAGTAAAAACTTTCGATAACTGTACTTGTAAAATATGAAGTATGAGAAATAGGAAGAGATTAAATTAATAAAAAGATAACGAAATTAGAGTGTACTATTATTTCAACCTACTGTTTTCTGGATAAAATACAGTAAAACAAGTATATATAAAATGTAACTATCATGTGTCACGTTTGTTTAACAAGGATAGTTAACAAAGCAATCTAAAAAAACAGGTGTTGAAAAGTGAAAAGTAGATAAAGAGGACTGCAAGAGGGTTTGAAAAAAGCAGTAGAAGTCCCTTACATAAAGTTTTGTCTCTAGAAAAGAAAAATAAAATACTAATTCTGATTGTTATCATGTCAACAAGGTTAGAATATTCAGTGTCTTCAGTGGAAAAACAACTACAGGAAAAAAATTTTCGATAGTTATTTGATTTACCCTGATCCTGTTTCTTAGGGAGAAAGATGCGTTTTAACCATCAACCTATCAAAGATTCATTTCCCTCTCCTTATCCCATTTTCCATGGCTGTATGTTAGAAGCAGCAAAGAAGGGCTTGGCAGGCTGACCCAGTTTGGATACAGAATCTGTCCCGTTCTACATTGGCTTACACACATAAAAATATGTGCTTCTCAAAGGAGAAAAGCCTGTGGAACTGAGTAGAAGCTACCCCTTAGATTCTTTTTTTTTTTTTAATATTAACATGTAATGTATTATTTGCTTCAGGGGTACGGGTATATGATTCTTCAATCTTACACAATTCACAGCACTTACCATTGCACATACTATCCCCAAGGTCCATCACCCAGCCACTCAATCCCTCTCACCCCCTCTCTTCCAGAAGCCCTCAGTTTATTTCCTGAGAATACGAGTCTCTTATAGTTTGTCTCCTTCTCTCGTTTCAACTTGCTTCATTTTTCCCTCCCTTCCTCTATGATCTTGTCTTGTTTTCCAAATTCTTCACATCAATGATATCATATGAAAATTTTCTTTCTCTGATTGACTTATTTCTGTTAGCATAATACCCTCTAGTTCCATCCGCATACTTGCAAATGACGAGATTTCAGGGTTGTGATGGTTGCATAGTATATAATATTAGCCAGGCTCTTTCCATTGTTTGGCTATTGTGGACATTGCTGCTATAAACATTGGGGTGCACATGTCCCTTCAGATCACTACATTTGTATCTTTAGGGTAAATAACCAGTAGTGCAATTGCTACCCACTAGATTCTGTTTATTTGTGCTTTATGGAAACTTTTTTGGAATCCCACTCAAAAGTGAAGTGGGAGGAGGATAAAACAAGAAGACTACATATTTGAATGGAATATGATAAAATATTTCATTGTGAGAGAGAAATTTTTGAAAACTATATCTATGTTGAAAGTTTGCCACTTGAAGTACCATAATGAAATAATGTACATGTAATCCAACTTATTTTAGTTACTGCGAGCATGTGTTTCAAATACATAAAATTTCTAAGCTTTGAAAATTAAAAAAAAAACACAAAAGATTGCACAGAACTGTTTTTGTTTGTGGTGATGATATCATGTGCGTATGAACATGTACAAAATATTCAATTTGTATATATTAGATGTATCTTTTTTTGTTTGTTTTTGTATCAATTATACCTCAGTAGAACTTAAAAAAAAATCCTAATATAACTTTCTGGGGATTTCCAAGAACCACTATTTTTAACAAGAATTGGAATGCTAGCAATTCGGGGACTCTTCTGATTCCATGCAAGTTTTAGGATTATTTGCTTCAGCTCTTTGAAAAATACCAGTGGAATTTTAATTGGAATGGCATTAAAAGTATACATTGCTCTAGGCAGTAGACATTTTAGCAATGTTTATTCTTCTGATCCAAGAGCATGGAATGGTCTTCCATCTTTTTGTGTCTTCTTCGATTTCTTTCATGAGTGTTCTGTAGTTCCTCGAGTAAAGATCCTTTACCTCTTTGGTTAGGTTTATTCCCAGGTATCTTATGGTTCCTGGTGCTATAGTAAATGGAATCGATTCTCTAATTTCCCTTTCTGTATTTTCATTGTTAGTGTATAAGAAAGCCACTGATTTCTGTACATCGACTTTGTATCCTGCCACGTTACTGAAATGCTGTATGAGTTCTGGTAGTTTGGGGGTGAAGTCTTTTGGGTTTTCCATATAAAGAATCATGTCATCTGCGAAGAGAGAGAGAGTTTGACTTCTTCCTTGCCAATTTGGATACCTTTTATTTCTTTTTGTTGTCTGATTGTTGTTGCTAGGACTTCTAAAACTATGTTGAACAAGAGTGGTGAGAGTGGGCATCCTTGCCGTGTTCCTGATCTCAACAAGAAGGCTGCAAGCTTTTTTCCCTTTGAGGATGATATTTGCTGTGGGTCTTTCATAGATAGATTTGATGAAGTTCAGGAATGTTCCCTCTATCCCTATACTTTGAAGCGTTTTAATCAGGAACGGATGCTGGATTTTGTCAAATGCTTTTTCTGCATCAATTGAGAGTACCATGGGGTTCTTTTCTCTTCTCTTATTGATTTGTTCTATCACATTGATTGATTTGTGAATGTTGAACCATCCTTGTAACCCAGGGATGAATCCCATCTGGTCATGGTGGATAATCTTTTTAATGTGCTGTTGGATCCCTGTGACCCTGCAATTGCACTACTGGGTATAGTGCAGATACAGATGGAGTGAAAAGAATGGCCATCTGTACCCCAATGTTTATAGCAGCAGTGGCCACAGTTGCCAAACTGTGGAAAGAACCAAGATGCCTGTCAATGGGCGAATGGATAAGGAAGATGTGGTCCATATACACTATGGGGTATTATGCCTCCATCAGAAAGGACGAATACCCAACTTTTGTAGCAACATGGACGGGACTGGAAGAGATTATGCTGAGTGAAATAAGTCAAGCAGAGAGAGTCAAGTATCATATGGTTTCACTTATTTGTGGAGCATAACGAATAATATGGAGGACATGGGGAGTTGCAGAGGAGAAGGGAGTTGCGGGAAATTGGAAGGTTAACCATGAGAGACTATGGATTCTGAAAACAACCTGAAGGTTTTGAAAGGGCGGGGAGTGGGAGTTTGGGGGAATCAGGTTTTGGGTATTAGGGAGGGCATGGATTGCATGGAGCTCTGGGTGTGGTGCAAAAACAATGAATACTGTTATGCTGAAAATAAATAAAAATTAAAAAAAAAACTTGCAAAAAAATACATTCTGAAACCCTATTACTTTAATTGGTGTATCAGTCCATTTACAGTCATAATTGTTGATGGGTATGTATTTAGTGCTATTTCATTACTTGTTTTGACATTGTTTCTGGAGAATTTCTCTGATCCTTTGTTGTCGTTGACACTTTTGGTCTCTCTTTGGCACTCAAAGAGTCCCCAGGGGCACCTGCATGTCTAAGTTGTTTGAACATCTGCCTTTGGCTCAGATAATGACCTCAGGGTCCTGGGATTGAACCCCACATCAGGATCCTTGCTCAATTAGGAGTCTGCTTCTTTCTCTCAGTCTGCTCTTCCTGCACCCTCATTCCCTCTCTCTCTCTCTCTCTCTCTCAGGTAAATAAATAAAATCTTTAAAAAAGTAGAGTTCCCTTTAATGTTTCTTGAAAGACTACTTTAGTGGTCACAAGCTCCGTTCATTTTCTTTGTGTTGGAAATTCTTTTTCTCTCTGTCCATTCTGATACACATCCCCTCAGCAATTTCTCACCAAAATGACTAGGAGGAGGAATGCCCAACAGAGGAAAAATTCAGAGACTGTGCCCTCTCCATCAGAGTTATTGGATATGGGCATAGACAGTATGTCTGAAAGGGAATTCAGGCTAACAATTACCCAGGCAGTGACTAGGTTGGAGGAAGCCATTGATAACAAAATAGAATTGATTAGGGCAGAAGATAAAGCCACTAGGGAAGATGTTAAAAATGCTTTTGATGAGTTCCAATCTAATCTAAATTCTCTAAGATGTAGGATAACTGAGGCAGAAGACAGAATTAGTGATCTGGAGAACAAACTGATAGAGAAAAAGGATCAGGCGGAACCCTGGAACAAACAGCTTAGAAGCCATGAAAACAGAATTAGGGAAACAAATCACGCCATGAAACATTCAAACATCAGAATTACTGGAATCCCTGAGGGGGAGAAGAAGGAAAGAAGACTAGAGGATATAGTTGAACAAATTCTCTGTGAAAATTTTCCCAATTTGGCGAATGAAAGCAGCGTTCATGTCCTAGAGGCAAAGCGCTGCCCCAAGATCATAGAATCTAGAAAGACTCAGAGACACCTGATTGTGAAAATGATGAAACATAATTTTAGAGAGGAGCTTTTAAAAGCATCAAGGGGGGAGATATTCCTTGTGTACAGAGGAAGGCCCATCAAAAAAACATCAGACCCGTCCACAGAAACCTGGCAAGCCAGAAAGGGCTGGCATAATGTATTAAGGGCACTAAATGAGAAGGACATGAAGCCAAGAATACTTTATTCAACAAGACTGACATTCAAAATTGATGGAGAGATAAAGAGCTTCCAAGAATGGTAAGGTTTAAAAGAATATGTGACCACCAAGTTGAAACTGAAGGAGATATTAAGGGGCATTCTATAAAAGAGGAAAAAAAAAACAAGAATATAATTTGAAAACAAATTTGTGGAGACAATATATAGAAACAAAGACTTCACAGGTAATATGATGTCAATAAAAATGTATCTCTCAATAATCACTCTCAACGTGAGTGGCCTAAATGCGCCCATAAAACAACACAGGGGTGCAGATTGTATAGAACGACAGGACCCATCCATATGTTGTCTACAAGAGACCCATGTGGAACTTAAGGATATATCCAGACTGTAAGTGAAGGGATGGAGAAGAATCTTTCATGTCAATGGGCCTCAGCAGAAGGCCGGGGGTAGAGGTTCTCATATTAGATAAATTAGATTTTCACTAAATACTGTAGTCAGATATACAGAAGGACACTACATCATTCTTAAAGGGTCTATCTACCAAGAAGATCTAACAATTTTAAATATTTATGGCCCTAATATGGGAGCATCCAACTACATAAGACAACTGTTAATCAAGACAAAGGGTCATATTGATATGAATACATTAATAGTAGAGGATTTTAACATAGCACTCTCAGTAATAGACAGATCGTTCAAACAGAAAATCAATAAAGAAAGAAGAGCATTGAATGGCACTTTGGACCTGATGGACCTCATAGATACATACAGAACATTCTACCCTAAAACAACAGAACACTCATTCTTCTCGAGCACACATGGAACCTTCTCCGGAATAGACCACATACTGGGTCACAAATCAGGACTCAAATAATACCAAAAGATCGCAATTATTCCCTGCATATTCTCAGATTGCAATTCTTTGAAACTAGAGCTCAAACACAAGAAAAATTTGGAAGGAATTCAAACACCTGGAAGCTAAAGACCACTTTGCTTAAGAATGTTTGGATCAACCAGGAGATCAAAGAAGAACTTAAACAATTCATGGAAAAAAGACACTTTGGTCCAAAACCTATGGGATACAGCAAAGGTGGTCCTAAGGGGGAAATACATAGCCATCCAAGCCTACCTCAAAAAAACCTGAAAAATCCAGAATACACCAGCTGTCTTTACACTTTAAAGAACTGGAGAATCAATAACAAATTAAGCCAACCCCCCCACACAAGAAGGGAAATAATCAAGATTAGAGCAGAGATCAATGAGATAGAAACAAGAGATACAGTAGAATGCATCAATGAAACCAGAAGCTGGTGTTTTGAAATAATCAATAAGATGGATAAACCATTGGCCACATTAATCCAAAAGAAAAGAGAGAAGGCCCAAATTAATAAAATTATGAATGAAAAGGGAGAGATCACAACTAACACCAAAGAAATTAAAATAATCAGCAGAAATTTTTATCTACTACCATTCTGAACGATGGCTTTGCTAGATAGTGTATTCTTCCTTGCGTATTTTCCTATTAAGCATGTTGAATATTACATGTCCCTCTCTTCTGGCTTGCCAAATTCTGTTGAAATATCTGCAAGTAACCTTATGTGCCTTCCTTTGTAAGTTAAGATCTTCTTTTTTTAAGATTTTATTTATTTTTTTGAAAGACAGAGATCACAAGGAGGCAGAGAGGCAGGCAGATAGAGAGAAAGGAAACCAGGCTCCCCCCTGAGCAGAGAGCCTGACACGGGGCCCGATCACAGGACCCCCAAGATCATGACCTTAACCGAAGGCAGAGGCTTAACCCACTGAGCCACTCAGGCGCCCCATTAAGATCTTCTTTGTTTCGTTGCTTTTAAAATATTTTGTTTATCAGTGTATTTTGCAAATTTAATTAAAAATGTCTTGGTGTTGGCCTGCTTTTGTTGATTTTTTAAAAAATATTTTATTTATTTAGTTGAGAAAGAAGAATAGGCAGAGAAAGCACAAGTCGGGTGGAGGGGCAGAGGGAGAAGGAAAACCGGCTCCATACTGAGCAGGGAGCCTGATACAGGGCTGGATCTCAGGACCCTGGACCATGACCTGAGTCAAAAGTAGATGATTAATTGAGTTACCTAGGCTCTCCTTCTTTTGTTAATATTGAAGGGAGTTCTTTGTGCCTCCTGTCTCGAGATGTCATTTTCCTTCTTCAGATTAAGTAATTTTTCTGCTATTTTTTCCTCAAGTAAATTTTCTGCCCCCTTTTCTCTCTTTTGTTCTTGGATCCCTATGATATGAATGTTATGTTTGATGGAGTCCTGAATTCCCAACGTTTATTCTTCTGTTCTATAATTCTTTCTCTCTTTTTTTAGCTTCATTGTTTTCCATTATTTTTCTTCTATGTCATTTATTAACTCCTTTGATTCTTCCAACTTTGTATTCATTGCATCATGCCTGTATTCAATCTCAGTTATTGTATATTTCATTTCTGACAGAATATTTTTTTTTACTTTCTTTCCTCTGTTGTAAAGGACCTACTGCAAGTCTTCCATTCTGTTTTTAAAGCCCTGCGAGTATGCTCATGATTGCTTCTTTAAATTTTTCATCAGACATATTCATTATATCTCTTTTGTCAGTTACTTTCCCTGCTTCTGAGAGTAATGGCTTTATGAAGAAGAAGTTGTAGAGTACCAAGGGCCTGGCGCTTTAGGGACTGTCTCTGGCATGTGCTGCATGTTCTCTGCTGTTGCATTTTGGCTGCTCTATCCTTCTGACCAGAAGAGGACTACTGTAGAGGCTCTCCTTGTCTGAAGTGTGCAGTCCTGACCAGAATGTGGAAAATTTTAAGTAGATGTTCTCTGGTCTGCTTGTTAAGTGAGGCATAATACTTTTTCCACTAGAACTGAAGCTCTGCAAAACTCTCTTGTTAACAGATATGGTGTAGGGTGGGGTTATTTCTTGTCTTCTGCAGAAGGGGCCCAGAACACTGGAACTGAGATGAGCAAGAGAAGGGACATCCTGCCAGAGCATAGCTGTGTGTCTTGACATAAGCAGGTTAAGTTGCAAGTGTGGGTGCTGTGGTGCTTCCCACTGGTGGTTATGCTTATGCTGAGGGTAGCTGGAAGGAAATGGCACCAGCCAGCTCTTTTGTCCCTGAAGAGATGTCTCTGTGAATTCTGCCTCTCAGGGAAGCGATCCTAGAATAGTGAATAGTAATCCCCTTGCCCCAAACATTCTTCAAAATAGTGTTTCCAAGCTGATGTCTGCCCCTGGGTTTTTGTTGTTGTTGTTGCTGCTGTTGTTTGTTTGTTTGTTTGTTTGTTTCTGTTTGTTCGTTTGTTCGTTTGGTAGCCTTCTCTCCAGGAGTAAGGAAGTCCCCTAGAGTTCTATCCTTCTATCCCAGCCAAGCCAGCTGACTTTTAAAACTCCAGGCTTTAAGCCCTGTTTATTGAAAGAACCCCTGAAATTCACACTGTCTCATTTTCAACCCCAATGCCTTTTGGGGAAATGTTCTCTTCGTGCATTCCCAGTGTGTTCTTCTTTCTCTCTCAACCTTCTCCATGAAAATGGCTCCCTTACCTCCTCAGTGCCCATAACCCGTTTCTCTTCTAAACCATGTCTCTGCATTCCTATCTTATTTCATGTGGCCTCTTCCCTTCTTTTAGTTGTGGAATATTCTCTCAGTCATCAGTCTAATTTCTGGGGTATGTAGGATAACCTGATAGCTATTTAGTTGTGTTAGTACAACAAGAGGAGCCTAGAGAACCCTTGAGGAGTTTTATTTTACTTTTTTATTTTATTTTATTTTAATTTTATTTTTATTATGTTAAGTTAGTCACCATACATTACATCACTAGTTTTGGTTGTAGTGTTCCATGACTCATTGTTTGCATATAACACCCAGTGCTTCATGCAATAAGTGGCTTTATTTTAAAATATAACTGCTTAATATTATCTTCAGAGTTTAAAGGAATTTTAGATAGAAAATTAGTATACTATGAGTACTCATGTAAAAGAGGATTGAGAAAAGAAATAAAAGTCACATCAGTCCTACTGTCTTTATTTAGGTACCCTCTGTGTCTTTATTTTTCCTTTAGTCTTTTACAACATTGTGTGTGTGTGTGTGTGTGTGTGTGTGTGTGTGTGTAGCTATTTTAGAATATTGAAGCCTTTGAGAAGTTTCTGTATGCCAATTGAAATAGGTATTTCATTTCTTTGATTTGTGAGGCTTTGTTTTCAACTGCACCTTCTAAATGAGCAATCTTGACTATTTGGGATATTTCTCAAGATGGCCATTGTTATTCTAGGTTGTTTTAGAAAGATGTTGCCATTTTTAATGTGTTTTTTGTCTTCTATTTTACATGAAATTATATAATTCAAAATTCACATCAGTGGTATCATTTGGGCAATAAAAAATTTCTAGTCTTTTTAGGTGGTAAATTATAAAAGCATATTTAAAACAAAAGCTAGGACCTGAGCAAGATGGTGGAGGAGTATTTCAACCATCCCTTCAATTGAGCAGAATGTCTTTTAAGTATGAGCTCCCTCCCCTAATCACTGGCACTGAAAAGTTAAAATAACACAGGAGAGCAAAACGATCCTGTGCCAGGGCCCAGGTGGAGTCACAGACCAGTAGCCACAGGGTAAATACTTTAGGGCAGACTCCCCAGGTTTAAACCCGGAGCTGCAGGGGCACATGTGAACTGGGGGAAGCTGGCAGTTTTAGAAGTACGAAGGGCAGAAACATGCTTGCACCTGGAAGTGAGGACTGGAAGTGCTGCT
>JAHRIG010000564.1:0-12731 GCA_020311275.1 Eira barbara | reverse complement strand
GTTGTGTCAGACTCTCCGTGTCCTGTGAAGCGGCCGGAAGCGCCGTATCTCCGGATCCGGAGGGAACGGCCTCATTCGGGAGCGGCCCCCGTCGGGCCGCACGTGCTGGTGGCTTCGGCCGGCAGGCGGGATGGGACTGTGGGGAGAGGCCGCGGGTCCCGGTGCGCGCCAGGCCGGGGCCACCCTGATGGAATGGCTGGAGCTGACGTGGGTGTGGGCCAGGGCACCCCGGGGGCTCCGTGCAGAGGGTGCGCTGCTGGGACAGGCGGACGGAAGGTTGCTACGGCCCGGGAGGTCCCCGGACATTCGGGGCAGGGACACCTGGCGGGACCCCTGGAGCTGAAGCCGTCACGGGCCACACAGGGACCCAAGGTGCTGCCCGGGGCCTCACGATGGGATGGATGGCACGAGCCATGGGCTGTGACCCAGACGTCCTGGGGCACTCACCTAGACGGTGTCCCGGGAAGTCACGTGCGGCTGACACAGGTCCAGGCCTGGCTGAGCCCAGGAGCTTCTGCCCATGTCACCCTGGAGAGACGGCCAGAGCTGTACTGGGTGCCATCTGGGAGTGTCTGCTGTGTGCCGCACGGGGGGTCGCCTTGGGGGTTGGCTGGGGCCGGCTAGGGGCCCGGGGCTTGCTAAGGCAGCGGGCCGGCGAGGGAGCCCAGCCACCCCATCCATCTACACCAGCGAGGCGAAGGGAGACGGAAACCACGGTGCGGGCGGCACCTCTGACCCTAGATGGCCTTTCAGCAGGTCCCCGCCACTGGGCAGGCGCTCCGGGGCCACTGTCCTCCTACTCTAGCTGCTCCTTTCCCCCCCGTGGCTTGTCTTCTGTGCCCTGGTCGCGTGAATCTGCTCCCGGTCCCTCCACCCTCTCCGTCCCCGCGGCCCGTGGCAGGGTTCCTCTCCGTCTGTCCCTGGAGCCGTGTGCCCGGGCAGCCCTCCGTCCCCCTGCGGGAGGAGCCACTGCACAGCGGGGCGCGGACCCCGTGGGCCCGGGGGGTGGTGAGCTCAGGGCCCTCCCACCGCACCGTCTCTGACCCTCTCCTCCGACAGAACTTCTAACAGCCTCTCCAGGCTAAACATTCACCTGCAATGCCTCTAGATTCCCGGGGTCCCCAAATATCCTAGTTCTTTTTTTAAGATTTTTTATTTATCTAACAGAGATCACAAGTAGGCAGAGAGGCAGACAGAAAGAGGAGGAAGCAGGCTCCCCGCGGAGCAGAGAGCCCGATGCGGGGCTCGATCCCAGGACCCCGGGATCATGACCTGAGCTGAAAGCAGAGACTTAACCCACTGAGCCACCCAGGTGCCCGTGGGGTTCTTGCTTCTTTGGGGACGTGACCTTTTTGGGTCCCTAGTAAGGCTGCTGGGACCCTGTAAGCGAGCGTCAGGCTGACACTTGCAAGGGGCTTTACTGGCTCCGTCAAGTCCAGCTCAGGTCCTAGAAGAGGCTGGTCCGTTCCGAGTCCGGGCAGCTCGTTCCAGTCACAGCCACGTGCCAGCGTCCGTGCTGCCACCGTGTCCGTCAGCAGCAGAACGGATTCTCCGTGGACTTCCGCAGTTACGTGGCCAAGAAGAGCACCAGGGAGAGCCTCTGGAGGCATCGGTGGGGTCATTAGATGGAAGTTTCCCCTCTGCCGGCGAAGGTGTCATTCCCAAAGTGCCCTAAGTCTCAGGTAACGAGGAAGATGGTCTCACGTGGCGGTGAGCGGAGTCATAAAGTCCGGTCAGTCCCGGGTGAGGCTCGGCGGCTGCTCCTGACCTCCGTTACGGTTCCCCGCCGCCGTCCGGTCCTCCGTAGTGCGGGCGCACGCGGTCAGCGGGGACCGTGTCCTGCAGCCTGGGTCTGTCCGCCCCGGAGTCCCCGGGAGGAGGGAGCACGTGGGGGGGCTTCGGGACACTCCCCACCTGTCGATGAGAAAAGGAGGCAGAGGACGTGATGGTAGAGAAGAATGGTTACAGTTCCTCACAAACACCAGACCAGGAATCCTAGAAAACCTTTGCCTTTTAACAGAAAAAGCAAATTTTCATCTTGCATGCACTTACTTTTGATGTTCAAACTCGTTTTTATTTTAATCTAAGCCAATTTGACCACATATTTTTACGGATTCTATCATCTTTGTTTTTTTCCAATCAGATTTTTTTAGATTTTTTTTTCCTACTCATTTATTTGTCAGAGAAAGCACGAGAGAGCCCAAGCAGGAGAGCAGCAGGCAGAGGGAGAGGCAGGCTCCCTGCTGAGCAGGGAGCCCGATGCGGGGCTTGATCCCAGCACAAATCAGATTTTGTCCAAAGTTTTTCCTCTTAAAGTCACCAGCGTCGCATTAGAACAAATTTACCTTACTTTTCCTCAACACAAAAAATAGGTTTTCACCAAAAGTGCACCTCCTTTTCCTGCACACAGAGACCCTTCCTGGAGTCTCAGCGGCTGAGACACTCAGAACACGAAGTACCGTGTGGGGCCCCTCAGACCCGCCTGTCCCGGGGACACTTGGTGGCCCGGGGACCGCGAGGCCAGCGACACCAGCCGGCACCGAGAGGACCAGCTTCCTAATCCCCACAGCCCCGTGTTTCTCCAGAGCAAGGGCTTCCCCGAGGGGTGACACGGGTCATCACGCACCCCAACGTCGCTTTAGTTTCTCTGCCAGCAGCAGCCCACAGCAGGGCACCAGACTGTGACCAAGGCCGCGTCATCTCACCTCATTCGGAGAGATCTGGGCGCCCCACACGGCCCAGGCTCTCCCAGCTCTAGAAACGTCCCCGAGGCCCCGTGGGAGTTCCAGGCACGGCTTCTGGAGGGTGACGCCCGTGCCCCAGGGGCCAGGGACCTCGCACAGGGCACAGTATCCACGGGCTGCCTCTTGTCACACGGGCTGGGGAAGGGGTGACGCCTGAGCACGGAGGGCAGGGAGAGAGAGGAGCCCAGGGGCACCGAGCTCAGACCGTGCTTCTGCCTACACCGGTGCGGCGTTGGCACGTTCGACCCCTGGGCATGACTGGCGAGGAGACCTGGCGGGGGGCTGGTTCAGTCCTGTCTTCGCCAGCCTCCCGAGCCCCTCCGTCCCCTGCAGGAGGGACCATCCCAGGACACAGCGTTCTGGCTTCCTTGGGGCCCCTGTGCTCGAGGAGCGCTATGGCCCCGGGTGCTGGGGTTGGGGGTTTGGGCTGGGGGCCTAGTCGAGTCCCTGCCCCGTCTCCTGGGCTTGCGATGGATTTCACTCCTCGCTTAGCACAATGTCAAAGTTTCGGGTTACCGAAAAATCCGGGGAAATTACTTTTAAAGGTTCCCTACAAACATCTTGTTTTTACCTTTTCAGGGCACACATTCTCAGCATTCCCGGAGGCAGGGAACGCTGTCACTGCTCAAGCCAGGCGCTCGGGTTGCAGCAGAACGTGAAAGCAAACGCCACCCCCGGTTCCCACACGGGGACCAGCCCAGTGACACGGCGCCCATCCAGGCCGGAACCTGCAGCAAGTCCTCTTTAGGACAAACACACGAAGGACAAGACCGCGGCCGCCTCTGGGAGAACGGGGTGAGTCAGCCCCGAGAACCTACCGGCTCCACCGGAGGCGCTCAGCCCACGGAACCGGTTCTGCAGGATTTCCTCCTGCGGATCTGAGTCTGGAAAGAGAGAAAAGGGACTCTCACCCTCTTACTCCATCCGACCCGAGGCCCACCCGGAAGGATGCTCACCCCGGCTGTGTCATGAGTCGGGTTAATTGAAAGTAATCAATACCCAGTGTGGCACGTTTTGGGGGGCCCTGTCCCCCATAGGCACTGGTGTAGCTGAGAGCCTGGAATCATCTGGATTCCTTGGACCCATGATGGCCCTTTCCGGTCCCAGACTCTCTGGACCCCGGCCCGCGTCGGGTCTCTGGCTAAACGAATCGGCGAGGCCCGTGCCCGTGCCGCCCCCCTCAGCAGCCTGGACAGCCCAGCCTGCGGAGCCCAGGCCAGTCCCCACCAACGGCGTCGCCTCCACAGTGGCGGAGACGCCCAGAAAACTGCCGACACGTCAGCCTTAAGCGGACGTCCGTCATTCCCCACGGGGACGGACCGCCTGCGGGGTCCCTGGTTCCCTGGCCTCCCCAGCAGCCACGGTTCCCGGGCGTCTCTGTGGACGGTGGCCTCCAGGACCGTGTCCTCCAGCTCTGCCTCCATGGGGAACACGGACCTTTGTGGGGTTTGGGCTGGAAATAGGCAGAGGCTTCGTGAGGCCACCAACCAGCCCCCGTGACCAGGCTCCCAGTGTCGCGGGTCCCTGGCCACCCCAAGGGTCCAAGTAAGCGTCGGCCAACCATGGGCAACTGGGATACGCGTGCCCAAAGTGGGGGGCACGGCCCCCAAAGCTTTCTGAGGCGTGAGCTGTGAACCAGGAAAAGTCAGCCACCCTTTCAGGTGGCTGTTTGTCGCGTCCTGGGCATCACACTCATCAGGCCACGGGGTGTCCCTTCAGGAGGGGACCCCAGTAGCCAGACAGGCCCCTTCCTGCCCCGGCAGCCCAGGATCCTCCCCTCGACGTGCACCTGTCGGGGATAGAGCTTGGGAGACGCAGACGTCTCCCACCAAAGCTACGTGGACCCGTGACGCAGCCTCTCCCCACATGTGCCCCATTCCAGGGCAGGAGATGCTGGTAAAACACGAGAAAAAATTCAAATTCAACACCAATTCATGATAAAAACCCAGCAATCTGGGAAAAGGAGGAAACTCCCCCAACTTAATCAGGAGCAGCTCACCTTATACTTAAGGGTGAGAAACTCAACGTCTTCTCGCTCTGATCGGGAACCGGGCAAAGACGTCCCCTCTCGCCCCTGCTTTCCAGCATCGTAAGGAGAAACGACGGCGTTTCTGAAGAGGGAGAGTGGGCAGGGTGATGACTGACTCCGAGGAGGGGACCCCCAGCTGCTCCAACGAGACCAGAAAATCCTTGATTGTCAGCAGGTCACTTTGTGGATATCAGCGGGTTCTCCAGCTTACGTGGCGAGCAGGGGCTCCGGGACAGCCAGCTCAGCTTTGAAGGACAAGAACGAGGCGAGGGGACTCGCCCTGTGACCCACCCAATGTCCGGACCCGCTGGGGAGCGGCAGGGATGGAGGCCGCGAGGTCCTGCTGCACGAACGGGTCACGGGGCAGAAAATGACCCACGTCCACGTGGTCCGCTGGCGCCACCAGAGCAGTGACGGCAGAGTGAAGCCGGGCTCTCGCGTCGATGGCGCTGGGACAATGGGACATCCACGGGCGAAAAACCACCTAGACAGAGACCTCACCCCGTTGACAGAATTCGCTCTAACGGGAACACAGACCTACCGATACACAGAGTGGGCGTGTGCGTGTAGTCTGCTCCGCAGATGCCGCGTTTCCACACGTTGGAGGTTTCGGGCAACCCCGTGACACCAAGGCCACTGGGGACATTACTCCCACAGCGTCTGCTGTGTCACGTCGCTGCTCCCGTTCCGGTGACGCTCACGTCGTGCCATGTGTTTGCACAGTGGGTCCGTCGCCGTCTTCCATGTTGCTCCGTACTCGCTGGGGCACCGGGACCCACGATGGCGAGCTCCGCCGGTCCAGGCTGCGGATGTCATGATGTCGGTGTCCCGTGTCCCCGCCTCTCCCCGGGCCTCCCTCGCCCTCAAGACACAACAACACTGAAACCAGGCCTCTGGCGTCACCGACCCGGGCCTCTGACTCAAACCCAAAGGGTCCCACGTGTCTCGCCGGAAATCCAAAGCCCGAGATGGAGGTGGTCAGCGAGGAAGGCGTGTTCAAACGAGACGGGCCGAGCAGAGCCACGGTGAGCGCTCGGTGATGCTCTGGAAGGAACAGAGAGCGCGGCTCCGGGGAGGACACGGAGACCCGCGAAGTCGCCTCGCCCCGGGTGCGGAGAGCGTTGGAGCAGGTGCACGGACGCGCGGACCAGCCCACACGTTCCCTTCAGCCAGAGCCTCCCCAGAGCAAGGCCCTGACTCTGCAGGACGCGTGAGGCTGCGGGAGGGGAGGGCGCTGCGGAAGACGGGTCTGGGCCCGCAGAGGGGCTCGGGAGGGCGAGGGAAGGACGCCGTCCCCATAGCTCCGAGGGCGAGGTGAAGCCGCACGTGCTCGGGAGACCCAGCTGGGCTCGGCTCCGCTGACCCCGCCGGCTTCCCGTGTAGACGCAGCAGCCCCGTTGGGAGAGGCGGTCGAGGCCTGTCCCGCCCGGGAGGGGAAGGCAGCGCCTGGCTTCAGAGCTCCCGGGGTCGGGCCGACTCAGGGGCCAGGGCAGCTGCGGGTCCCGGCTGCAGCCACGGCTCTGGACGGTCCTAGAACCCTCGGGCCCTTGAGAACGACCCGTCTACTCCGCCTGGGCTCCCGCGATGGGATGGCAGAACCCGGGTGACCGCACGGCTCCTTCCGGCCCGGCTGGCTGCGTATCGGAACCCCCTCGGACCTACTGCCCGGAAGCGAAGATTGTTCCCAAAATGCTGTTTCTCCCGGACAGCGGGGCGGGTCCCAGAGCTCTGCTGGGGAGGGGCGACGCGACCCGTCTCCGTGGCGCTAACACGCAGCCGTCCCGCCGCCCGCGGAGCAAGGAGTCTTCTAGCCTGTCGCGGCTTCTCTTCTAAGAAACATGTCCTGCGAGGCTGTAGCTGCAGAGATCAGGTTCCTCCGAGGGACCCGGAGCGGGTCAGCAGGAAAGGATTCAGCCTCCCAGACCCACAGGGACGTCCGTGATTCTCGGGGAGGGCTCAGGACATCACCGTGGGCAGAACTGGAGCTCGTGGATTCCAGGCCTCCCCGGAGACCCACGGAGGGAGTCCCCGCCGACGGTGCGGAAGCAGCAAGAGAACCAGGAGGAGAGCCGGGGCCTGACGGTGGGACCGACCTGCTGTGTCCCAGGATCGCACTTGCGGGGACAGGAGCGGCTCCCGTGGACAGGCAGAGCGCGAAGGGTCTGGAGAGGGGAGCCCCTCCTGGGGAAGGCGCCGAGAACTCCTGACTCTGCAACAAGGGACGTGGACCATCACGCAGACGCAGCGGCGGGTCTGCGAGGACGGACCCCAGCACGGAAGAAGGTCTGCGGTGGGTAAAAGGCCATCGGACCGCCCGCCGGCGGCAGAGAAATCCCGAGGGAAGGGGACGGGCTGTGGACGCGACGCACGTCATTCTGGCCTTAGTTGGAGGACGCGGCACAGCCCCCAGCCTGCCACCAGCACCCGCCGCGGGCCAGCAGCCGCCGGCATCAAGGGCAGACGGGTCACGGCTCAGTGAGAACTTGGGGGACGGCTGGCGTTTCGTACACGGTCTTTGTAAGTTAAGGTGTGAACCCTGTTTCCACAGACGCCCGCCCACGCAGGGGACGACGACAGCAGAACAGATCTTTTCACTGATCTCCGTCGACGCGTGGCTGTGGGGTCTGCGCGGGCGCAGGGGCCTGGAGCCGGAGCCGCTCTCGCTCCGAGCTGCGCCCGCGGGAGCGACGACCAGGAGCGGAACAGCCTGTGCCTGAAGGGGGAGCGGACGCCGGAACAGAAGGGACGAAGGGACCAGACGTCCAACAAACGGACTCGGACACACAAACCCAGGGGCACAGCCCTTCGCGCGTCGGGCAGGGAAGGGGTTAAATCCCCCCCCCCCTCGCTCCTCTCTTCCCCGTCCTCCCTCTCACCCACCCCCCAGCCCACTGAGCTTCTGGAAGGGCCGCTCGCAGTCCGTACAGTCCCACAGAACGTGGTCAGGACGGTGCCGGCCGCCCCAGTAGCCTTTCCATGTGAATGTGGAACCCGAATTGCACATTTCGGACCCGATACAACGAGGGTATTTCCAGGAGAACAAATACTCCTTGAACTAGGGCCTTTCCCTGCCCCCAACTCGTCCTCTTCCCAAATTAACCGTTTGCCTCGGTCGCTCGTCGGCCACTCCTCCCAACCCCGCTCTCTGGTCCACCAGGAGCTGCACAGCGCATGGTAACGCACAGTTTATGAACAAATAAAGTGTAAACGGAGAAAACCGCAGAAACGCAGTGGCCATTAGATGGACGGACCGGAGGAGCACATCTGGCCCTCCGGGAGCGGACACGGCGCGGCTCAGGTCCGTGGCCACTTCAACTTGGCCAGACCCTCCCAGCGCATGGAGAACATTCTTCTGCCAGACCAGCATCTGTCTGTCCATCTGTCTGCCCGCCCGGCCGCAGCCTGAACGCCCAGAAGGCCCCGGGGCTCACAAGGGCCCCGAGAAGCAGCTCCACGGACACCAGCAGGGGCCGCTCAAACAGCGGGCGCCAACCTGTCCCCTATCTTGGGGACGGACACCCTCGCAGGTCCTCGCAGAAGCCACCGACAGTCAGACGGTCACCGCAGCGCCGCGCCCCCACGCACGGACCAGCATTCCGCCCGGGATCCGCAGGTGACGGGACCCGGGAGAGCCGGCTGACGAGCCAAGAGCTGCTGCGGAAAGGCTCCGACGACGCTCACGCAGAAGCCACCACGGGCCGGCACCTGCTGGAAGTGGACCCGATCCCAGCGGAGCCCGGAACCCCGCACTGGACGCGGCCTTGCTGCCGCCCGAGCCACCCAGACCCCCAGCGTGCCCACGAAGGTTAACCATGGAACCCGGAGAGACACCCCGGAAACCGCTCAGCCTGGCAGAGCAACGGAGCCGCCCGCCTTCCAGACTCGGGGACCTACACAGACCCCACCGAGCCCTTCGCCGCGAACGCCGCCCTCTTCATAGAACACGCTCCCGAGGGGCGCCTGGGTGCTCAGTCCTTAAGCGTCTGCCTTCTGCTCAGGTCATGATCCTGGGATCCCGGAATCGAGCCCCACACCGGGCTCCCTGCTTGGCGGGAAGCCTGCTTCCCCTCTCCCACTGTGTCCCTGTCAAATAAATAAAATCTCTAAAAAAAAAAAACAAAAAACAAAAAAAAAAACAAAACACGATCCCACAAACAGACATGCCACCGATCCCTGAGCAGGAGGAAAGCCCACGAGGCCCCCACAGGATCCACAGGCTCCATCTCCGGCCCAAGTCGGAGACCGTCACGCTGGGGTCATGCAGGTTACATCAATAAAAACCCTTTAGGAAAAAAGGGGCGCCTGGGTGGCTCAGTGGGTTAAAGCCTCTGCCTTCGGCTCAGGTCATGATCTCAGGGTCCTGGGATCGAACCCCGCATCGGGCTCTCTGCTCCGCGGGGAGCCTGCTTCCTCCTCTCTCTCTGCCTGCCTCTCTGCCTGCTTGTGATCTCTGTCAAATAAATAAATAAAGTTTTTTTAAAAAACCCTTTAGGAAAACAAAAGTACTGAGCAACCCTGTCTTTTCAGGTACACGGTCCCAGGTGACAGTGACACATGTGTGTAATTTAGAAAACTAAGTAACTTAGAATTAATTAGTGATTAATTCTTAGTAATTTAGAAAACTAAAAACCTTTAGTAACAAACCCGTCTGGGCTGTTCAGAGGCCAGGCAGGTCCGTAGACGGACAGGAGGTAACAGACGTGCCCACTGAGCTCACCTAGACTTATAGGAACCTAAACAGACGCTCCCAGAAGTCGACGTGGTTTTCCTGGAGGCGGCACCATCGTGATACCCTCCCTGGCTCCGACCCTTGGCACGCGGCGGCCGGCCGACCTGGCGGTTCCCTGCTCGCCCCACGGACACGGACAGCAGCCGCGACCGCATTCGCACGGGAAGACGGAGAGGATCCGCTCACCGCGAACCACAGAGACTCCTTAGCGGCCCGGAGCGAGCCCGCGGCCTTCCAGCCCGAGACGTCCGGGACTGGCGCGGACACACGCGCAGCAGCAATCCGTACGCTGACGACACCGTCCCTCTGCTGACCACTTGGAGAACAGACTAACGTCCACGGAGAGTTCACGGCATTCCTGCCATTCGGGGGACAGACCCCCGACCCACGTAAGGGCCACGCACTGCACAGACGGTCACGTTTAGAGGCCTGACGTGCTCTTCTGAAGGCGGGAAACACCACCGGCCTCCCGGACCCCAGAGCATGTGCAGCGACCCCGACCACAGAGAAAGAACGTCAGAAACCCGGGGGACTGACGCGACACCGCACACACCCCACATGGGATCCCAGGAACAGGCATCTGTGGGATGATGAGGAAGAGCGGGGACCCCACGAGGACGGAGCGTCAAAGCGCAGCCCTGACCCGTCGGGAAAACGGCGTCAGAACCTGCGGTCCGTGGGCACCGGCGACCGCGGGCTCCGAACTCGCACGAGAGCGTCCTCACTCACAAGGGTTTGCGACAGGGTCACCGGGGACTACAAACACCGCGGGGCCCACGTTTCGCCTGAGTGGGCTTTGGACCGAGACGTTCCCGTGTTCTGAGAACAGATCCCAGCTGCCCCGAAGGCTCGGCTGGGCGCTCTGAGGCCCGACAGACAGCGGGGCCACGGGCGGAAAATCAGCCCCGGCTCGTGCACTTCGGGGGCCCCGTCTGGAGCGAGCAGGGCAGAGCCCCAACAGAGGGAGGGGAACGACCTCCCCCCAAACATCCTCGCCGGGAAATGGCACATGTCCGAGCAGGACACAGAGATGGGGGGTCGGCCCTCTGCATCCGCGGGGCGGGGGCCCCGCTGTGCCGAGAGTGGGGTGCGGGAAGTCATCCGCAGGGGCCTGTCCATGCTTGAGCAGTCCATCCGGGGACTGCCTGCTGGGGGACCATGCATTGCTGGAGACACGGGCCGTGTAGGGGTGCATCAGGGACACCTCCCTATGACCCCCCCACCAGGACCAGGGAAGCCCCGGAACAGTGCTCTCGTCCACACGGACCCGCAGGAGAAGACTGGCCTGAGCCACGAACGGGCACGTGGGATTTGGACCAGCACACGTGCTGAGACAAACAGGTACAGACCCCGTACGTCTCCCCGAGCTTATCCGGCCAAGTTCAGTGCGGCCGTGGGCACAGGGCAGAGCCTGCGAGCAGCCCCGGCTTCATCCCTGACCGTGCCGTGCCCTAGCATTTCGTCGTGGGCAGCAGCTGCTGAATCCGCCAATGGACACGCAGACCTTTCAACAGAAAGGGGGAAATCATCCCGTACGACACCCCAGCTTGCCATATTTGAACCACAGTCACCAACTACAACCCTCAGATCCATGGACACGAAGTCCGACTTAAAAGAACAGGGACACCTTGTCAGGCGCAGAGAGGACACATGGAAACGTAGCCCACAGCACCCATCTCCACCCCTCTCGGGGTGCCTCGGGCTTCAGTCTCACGCCCCAGACTTCTACCCCAAGAACAAGGGATCCTATGTTAATAAAGCCCCACAGACACTGGAACCTACAACACGGGCCGTGCCTTGGAGTTTAACACACGGGACTTTCAGCCCTGATCTAGTTCCCCACATGGGGCCCAGTGTGACCCATCTTTCTCTGTGCCTAACTTAAGACCTGTATCAAAAATGGGTCTGGAGGGACACCTGGGTCATTGAGGCAGGGAAGCGTCTGCCCAGGGTCCTGGCATCCAGCCCCGCGTCAGGCTCCCGGCTCAGTGGGGAACGGGCTTCTCCCCGTCCCTCCGCCTGCCACACCCCCTCTTTCTGCTCTCTCTCTCCATCAAATAATACATCTTTTTTTTAAATCCCTATGAAAATACCCACAGTATTTTTCACAGAACCAGAACTAGTAATAATCCTAAAACGTGTGTGGAACCACGGAGGCCCTCCAGAGCCGAAGCGGTCTGGAGAAGGACGAAGCCGCAGGCGCCGCCGCCCCAGGTCTCCGCACACACCACAAAGCTGTCCTGGTCGTCGCGGCATGGGGCTGGCACGGAAACAGACCCGATCAGCGGAGCAGGACAGACAATCCCAGAAATACACCCGTGCCTTTAGGTCAGTTTACCTGCGACAAAGCAGGCAAGACAACGCAGTGGGGAGGAGGCAGTGTCTTCCATACCTGGTGCCGGGAGACGTGCACAGCCGCGTGCAAAAGACTCAAAGTGCAACACCGTCTTACGCCGTCCGCCGAAATAGGTCTTCAGTCCACTGGCGTCTGAGTGTGAGCCGGACACCGTCCAACTCTCAGAGAAAACATGGGCAGTCATTTCCCGGCACTATTTCTCAGAGACGTATCTTCAAACACGGGAAACGCGGGAAACGACCCTATCGGGACCGCACCAGGGAACGAGCTTCTGCCGAGGACAGGAAACCGTCGACAAAATGAAAGGAGAACCTGAGAAGATATTTGCAAATGACAGAGCCGATAGAGGGCCAGTATCCAAAATACGTACGGAACTCGTAAAACTCAACACCCAAAAAAGAAATAATCGAATTTAAAAATGGGCAGACGCCAGGAAGACACTTTTCCAGAGAAGACACCCCGACGCCAACACCTCAGGAGACGCTCGGCATCGCTCAGCATCAGGAAATGCCCATCGGAAGCGCGGTGGGGGTCCCCGCACACCCGCCAGAGTGGCCGGCATCGAAAAGACAAGAAACAACCAACGCTGGAGAGGATGTGGAGAGAGGGGAGCCTCGTGCGCTGTCGGCAGGAATGCAAACCGGTGCAGCCGCCGGGGAGACACTGTGGAGGCTCCTCCAAAAAACGAACCACAACCACCGTGCGACCCAGAAGCCGCGCTGCCGGGTACTTCCCGAAGCAAACGAAAACGGGAATTAGAGGAGATCCACGGCCCGTGTTTATTACGTTATGGACAATAGGCCGGTCATTGAAGCAGCCCACGTGTCCCGACAGAGGAGCTGAAGATGTGGGGCGGACACACGCGCACACGCA
>JAHRIG010000563.1:0-14988 GCA_020311275.1 Eira barbara | reverse complement strand
AATGGTACAGCATAAAAACAGAAACATTGACCAGTGGAACAGAGTAGAGAGCCCAGATATGGACCCTCAACTCTATGGTCAAATAATCTTCGACAATACGGGAAAAAATACACAATGGAAAAAAGACAGTCTCTTCAATAAATGGTGCTGGGAAAACTGAACAGGTATATGTAGAAGAATGAAACTCGACCATTCTCTTACACCGTACACAAAGATAAACTCCAAATGGATAAAAGACCTCAACGTGGGACAGGAATCCATCAGAATCCTTGAGGAGATCATAGGCAGTAACCTCTTTGATATCAGCCACAGGAACTTCTTTCAAGATATGTCTCCAAAGGCGATGGAAACAAAAGCGAAAATGAACTTTTGGAACTTCATCAAGATCAAAAGCTTCTGCACAGCCAAAGAAACAGTCAGCAAAACAAAAAGGCAACTCATGGAATGGGAGAACATATTTGGAGTATGATTGAAAGCACTCAAAAAGAGCAAAGGATCGTGGGGGGAGGATTGTGGGAATCAGGGCGGTTACAGACAGGGGTTTAAGTCCCCCAACACAGGACAGCCACTGCTGGCACTGGGCCAGGGAGAGAGTGAGGTGAAGAAGCCAGCTCTTGGTCCCTGAGCCACCAGCATGCCTGAGAGTGTCTTGGTGGCTGCTCCCATGAGGGTGAGGGGGCTTCACCAGCCGGCAGAACCACAGCCCTATGCAATCTCCATGGGTGCAACATTCTACCAGAGTATGAGTTGTGCGCCATACTCCCCCCCCCACAAAGAGGTGTGTGCCGGCGCCAGCTGGTGCTCTCTCAGACCCTGGAGGGTCTGAGCACTCCCAGCTCAGGCCAGCGGGAAAATATCAGTATGTTATCACTTCCTGGCACCTCTCTGGCAGTCTGGAGCTGCCCGAGAGCTGCAGCTATCATGGTTTTGGGTACAAGTGGGAGTTCCTGTGACCCCAGAGACCGTGACTGGGAACGTGCTCTGCCAGTGGCAGAGGGGGAATTTATGTGCTCTGGAGCATCCGGAGGGGAACAGACTGAGGCTTCTCTCTGAGAGGGAGGTCTGGGTGCAGTTGCCTTTCCTCTAAACCTCCAAAACCATCAAAAGCTGCGAAGGGGAGAGAAAACAAATGAACAAACAAACAAAAATCCACCAGAGAACAAAAGCCTGAAAAACTAATTTCCTCAGAGCCCATCCCCTTAATGGGGACAGGAAGACTTAACTCCAGCAAGACTCCCTGAACACCCACACGGCAGGCCCCTCCCCCAGAAAGCCAACCAAAAAAAAAAAAAAAAAAAAGACAAGAGGACAACCACCACTACTTCATAGATACAACTTTTATTTTTAATTCTTTCCCACTATTCTGGTTCATTTTTTTAATATATAACTTTTTAAACTATTTACCATCACAGTGAGATGTCCAGTGCATCAAATTCCATAATAACCTTTTTTTAAAAAAGATTTTACTTATTTATTTGTCAGAGAGAGAAAGTACACACAAGCAGGCAGAATGGCAGGCAGAGGCAGCGAGAGAAGCAGGTTCTCTGCCGAGCGAGGAGCCTGATGTGGGACTCGATCCCAGGACCCTGGGATCATGGCCTGAGCTGAAGGCAGTGGCTTAACCAACTGAGCCACCCAGCCGTCCCCCATAATAACCTTTTAACCTGAACTTTTTGATACATATACTCGTTTTTCTTTTGCTTTCCTATTTTTTTAAAAAATACTTTATTTATTTGTCAGAGAGAAAGAGAGAGTACAAGCAGCGAGAGCAGCAGGCAGAAGGAGAAGCAGGCTTCCTGCTGAACAAGGATTCTGATGTGGGACTCGATCTCAGGATCCCAGGATCACGACCTGAGCCAAAGCCAGACGCTTAACTGACTGAGCCACCCAGGTGTCCCGTGTTTTCAAAAAAATTTTAAATTTAATTTTATTTTACTTTAATTTATTCTTTTTTTAAAAAATATTCATATAGAGTTAAGTTCCAAGGTAATCCCCTTTCCCCAAGCAATGCTACTCCTATAGGTAAACCAGTTTTTAATCCCCATTTATCTTAGAAATGTTGAGTCCTTTAACAAAGTTATCAAGATACATCAAGGAAGAACCAAAATAACCTTCCTCACCACACAGAAATTATAACCACTCTCCCATCTTTTTCTTCTGCCAGTGTTTCTGTGTTTGTTTTTGTCCCAGTAGTATATAAATCTTATACTTGGGGTTCTTTTGACGAGGCTCTTTTCTTTCATTTTATATATTTATTTATTTTTCTCTTGTCATCTACTTTTGTCGATCTTTCTGTTTGTCTGTTTTTGTTTGTATACTTCATAAATCTTACGTTGGGGCCCATTTGGGCTGGGCCTTCTCTTTTATTTTATCTTTCTTTCTTTTTTTTTTTTTTCCTGTCTCTCGCTCTCTCTTTTTTTCTTTTTCTTTATTTTGGGTGGGGACTCTTGATTGCTCAGAAGCGTTCCCGGGTGCACCTTGTATGCACCACAGTGGATATATTCAGCTACACATCCATTCAGCCATCTTTCACCAAAATGACTAGGAGGAGGAATGCCCAACAGAAGAAAAATTCAGAGACTGGGCCTTCTGCAACAGAGCTGTTGGATATGGACATAGACAATATGTCAGAAAAGGAATTCAGGCTAACAATTACCAGGCAATAGCTAGGTTGGTGAAAGCCATGGGTGACAAAATGGAATTGATTAGCACAGAAGTGAAAGCCACTAGGGATGATGTTCACAATGTTCTCAATGAGTTCCAATCTAATCTAAATTCTCTAAAAGCTAGGTAACTGAGGCAGAAGATAGAATTAGTGATCTGGAGGACAAACAGATACAGGAAAAGGATCAGGAGGAAGCCTGGAAAAAACAGCTTAGAAGCCACAAAAACAGAATTAGGGAAATAAATGACACCATGAAATGTTCCAAAGTCAGAATTATTGGAATCCCTGAGAGGGAGGAGAAAGAAAGAAAACTAGAAGATGTAGTTGAACAAATTCCCCATGAAAATTTTCCCAATCTCGTGAATGGAACCAGCGTTCATGTACTAGAGGCAGAACGGTCTTCCCCCAAGATCATAGAATCTAGAAAGACCTCAAGACACCTGATAGTGAAAATGATGAATCATAATTGTAGACAGGAGCTCTTGAAAGCAGCTAGGACAAAGAAATTCCTTATGTACATAGGAAAGCCCATCAGAATAACGTCAGACCTGTCCACAGAAACCTGGCAAGCCAGAAAGGGCTGGCAAGATATATTCAGGGCAATAAATGAGAAGAATATTCAGCCAAGAATACTTTATCCAGCAAGACTGACATTCAAAATGGATGGAGAGATAAAGAGCTTCCAAGATCAGCAAGGTTTAAAAGAGTATGTGACCACCAAGCTGACACTGCAGGAAATATTAACAGGGTTTCTATAGAAGAGGAAAATCCTAAGAATATCATTGAACAGAAATATATGGAGACAATCTACAGAAAGAAAGACTTCAAAGGTAACACGATGTCAATAAAAACGTATCTCTCAATAATCACTCTCAATAAGAATGGTCTAAATGTGCCCATATAATGACAGAGGGTTGAAGATTGGATGAAACGACAGGACCCATCCATACATTGTCCATAAGAGACCCATTTTGTACCTAAGGATACACCCAGACTGAATGTGAAGAGATGGAGAAGCATCTTTCATGCCAATGAGCCTCAAAAGAAGGCTGGGGTAGTGATTCTCATATCAGATAAATTAGACTTTAAAGTAAGGACTGTAGTCAGAGATACAGAAGGACACTACATCATTCTTAAAGGGACTATCCACCAAGAAGATCTAACAATTGTAAATACTTATGCCCCCAATATGGGAGCAGCCAATTACATAAGAAAACTATTAATCAAGATAAAGAGTCATATTTATATGAATACATTAATAGTAGGAGATCCTAACACACCATTCTCAGTAATACATTATCCAAGCAGAAAATCCAAAAGAAACAAGAGCATTGAATGACACATTGGGCCAGATGGACCTCATACATATATACAGAACATTCCTCTAAAACAACAGAATACTCATTCTTCTCGAGTGCACATGGAACCTTCTCCAGAATAGACCACATACTGGGTCACAAATCAGGGCTCAATTGATACCAAAAGACTGAGATTATTCCCTGCACATTCTCAGATCACAATGATTTGAAACTGGAGCTCAACCACTAGAAAAAGTTTGGAGGGAACTCGAACACCTGGAAGCTAAAGACCCCCTTGCTTAAGAATGCTTGGATCAACCAGGAGATCAAAGAACTTAAACAATTCATGGAAACCAATGAGAATGAAGACACTTCGGTCCAAAACCTATGGGATACAGCAAAGGCGGTCCTCAGGGGGAAATACATAGCCATCCAAGCCTCCCTCAAAAAATTTGAAAAATCCAGAATACACTAGGAGTCTTTACACCTTAAACAACTGGAGAATCAACAACGAATTAAGCCAACTCCACACACAAGAAGGGAAGTAATCAAGATGAGAGCAGAGATCAATGAGATAGAAACTAGAGATACAGTAGAATGCCTCAGTGAAACTGGAGGCTGTTTTTTTTTAAAGAATCTATAATATTGATAAACTATTGGCCAATCTAATCCAAAAGAAAAGAGAGAAGACTCAAATTAATAAAATTATGTATGAAGAGGGAGAGATCACAACTAATACCAAGGAAATAGAAACAATCATCGGAAGTTATTATCAACAGTTATATGCCAATAAGGTAAGCAACCTACATGAAATGGATGCATTCCTGGAAAACTATAAGCTTCCAACACTGAATCAGGAAGAAATTGACAACCTGAATAGACCAATAACTAGTAACGAGACTGAAGCAGTGATCAAAAACCTCCCAAAAAACAAGAGCCCAGGAACTGACGGATTCCCTGGGGAATTTTACCAAACTTTCAAAGCAGAAATAACAACTATTCTCCTGAAGCTGTCTCAAAAAATTGAAGCAGAAGGAAAACTTCCAGACTCTTCTTATGAAGCCAGCATTACCCTGATCCCCAAACCAGGCAATGACCCCACCAAAAGGAGAATTTCAGACCAATATCTCTGATGAATATGGATGCTAAGATTCTCAACAGGATCTTAGCTAATAGCATCCAACAGCACATTAAAAAGATTATCCACCATGACCAGGTGGGATTCATCCCTGGGTTGCAAGGATGGTTCAACATTTGCAAATCGATCAGTGTGATAGAACAAATCAATAAGAGAAGAGAGAAGAACCACATGGTCCTCTCAATTGATGCAGAAAATGCATTTGACAAAATCCAGCATCCGTTCCTGATTAACACGCTTCGAAGTATAGGGATAGAGGGAACATTCCCCAACTTCATAAAATCTATGAAAGACCCACAGCAAATATCATCCTTGATGGGGAAAAGCTCACAGCCTTCCCATTGAGATCAGGAACATGACAAGGATGCCCACTCTCACCACTCTTATTCAACGTAGTATTAAAAGTCCTAGCAACAGCAATCAGACAACAAAGAGAAATAGTTATCCAAATTGGCAGTGAAGAAGTCAAACTCTCTCTCTTCGCAGATGACATGATACTTTATTTGGACAGCCCAAAAGACTCCACCCCAAACTGCTAGAACTCATACAGCAATTCAGTAATGTGGCAGGATACAAAGGAATGTACAGAAATTAGTTGCTTTCTTATACACTAACAATGAAAACACGAAAAGGGAAATTAGAGAATCAATTCCATTTACTATAGCACCAAGAACCATAAGATACCTGGGAATAAACCTAACCAAAGAGGTAAAGGATCTGTACTCGAGGAAATTCAGAACGCTCATGAAAGACATTGAAGAAGACACAAAAAGATAGAACACCATTCCATGCTCTTGAATCGGAAGAATAAACATTGTTAAAATGTCTATACTGCCTAGCGCAATCTATACTTTTAACGTCATTCCGATCAAAATTCCACCAGAATTTTTCAAAGAGCTGGAGCAAACAATCCTGAAATTTGTATGGAATTAGAAGAGACCCTGAATTGCTAAGGAAATGTCGAAAAACAAAAACAAAACTGGCAGCATCACGTTACCTGATTTCAAGCTTTACTACAAAGTTGTGATCACCAGGACAGCATGGTAGTGGCATAAAAACAGATACATAGACCACTGGAACACAGTAGAGAGCCCAGATATGGACCCTCAACTCCATGGTCCAATAAACTTCGACAAAGCAGGAGAAAATATATAGTGGAAAAAAGACAGTCTCTTCATTAAATGGTGCTGGGAAAACTGGACAGCTATATGTAGAAGAATGAAACTTGACCATTCTCTTACACCATACACAAAGATAAACTCAAAATGGATAAAAGACCTCAACGTGAGACAGGAATCCATCAGAATCCTAGAGGAGAGCATAGGCAGTACCCTCTTTGATATCACCCACAGCAACTTCTTTCAAGATATCTCCAAAGGCAAAGGAAACCAAAGTGAAAATGAACTTTTGGGACTTCATCAAGATCAAAGGCTTCTGCAAAGCAAAGGAAACAGTCAACAAAACAGAGGCAACCCACGGAGTGGGAGAACATATTTGCAAATGACAGTACAGACAAAAGGCTGATATCCAGGATCTATGAAGAACTTCTCAATCTCAACACTCACAAAATAGACAATCGTGTCAAAAAATGGGCAGAAGACGTGAACAGACACTTCTCCAATGAAGACATACAAATGGCTAACAGACACACGAAAAAATGTTCATCATCACTAGCCATCAGGGAGATTCAAATTAAAACCACATTGAGATACCAACTTACACCAGTTAGAATGGCCAAACTGAACAAGACCATAAACAATGTGTGTTGGAGAGGATGTGGAGAAAGGGGAACCCTCTTACACTGTAGGTGGGAATGCAAGTTTGTGCAACCACATTGGAAAACAATGTGGAGATTCCTTCAGAAATGAAAAATAGAGCAACCCTATGACCCTGCAATTGCACTACTCTGTGTTCACCACAATGATACAGATGTAGTGAAAAGAAGGGCCATCTGTACCCCAATGTTTATAGCAGCAATGGCCATGGTCACCCAACTGTGGAAAGAACCAAGATGCCCTTCAACAGACGAATGGATAAGGAAGATGTGGTCCATATACACTATGGAGTATTGTGCCTCCATCAGAAAAGATGAATGCCCAACTTTTGTATCAACATGGACGGGACTGGAAGAGATTATGCTGAGTGAAATAAGTCAAGCAGAGAGTGTCAATTATCATATGGTTTCACTTATTTGTGGAGCATAAGAAATAACACGGAGGACATGGGGAGATGGAGAGGAGAAGGGAATTGAGGTAATTGAAGGGGGAGATGAACCATGAGAGACTATGGACTCTGAAAAACAATCTGAAGGTTTTGAAGGGGGCGGGGGGTGGGAAGTTGGGTGAGCCTGGTGGTGGCTAATATGGAGGGCGCATATTGCATGGAGTGTGGGTGTGGTTCATAAACAATGAATTCTGGTACACTGAAAAGAAATTTAAAAAAAGAAAGAAACACGTTCTTGGTACATAGTAGGCCTTTGATAAGTACCTAGGAATGAATGGATTGATAAATTTCTCTCATACTGGCCTTAGATGAGTTACTAAACTTCATCTGTGCTTCAATTCTCTCATCCATGAAATGTCACAGTATTTTGAGCATTGCCTAACACTCAGCGAGAATAAGATAAATATTAACTTCCATGTGATTCATGGAGTGGATTAGATAAATTTCAAGGTCTAGTTTATATTAGAGGTTTTTTTTTTTTTTTAATTGAACAAATGTTGAGTGCCTACTATAAAAAATAAGGGCAGAATGCACAGCTTGTTTACTTCATGACTTCCAGTGCTTAGGACAGGCTTCATGTATTTATTGAAATAAACTGTTATTGACCAAATGAATAAAGCTCTATTCTGAGTATTCTAAATTCTAGAATTTATCTTCTAGAAAAAAAAATACATTACTACAATTCTTTTAAGAAGTAGTAAAGACCTCCAGATTTATTTACTTTTGGAAAAACACAGAAGAGCCAACTCTTACAGTTACCTCCGTATCATTCAGGAGTGGCTAGCTTAACAACTCAATGAGCTGGTTTCTTACTTATGGTATGTGTCCATCACAGATCGTCAGGGGCTCATTGTTCCAAGATATTACCATCTTGGCATGGCAGAGGGAAAGACACCCTGGAGAGTCTGTGTCAACACTGAAATGCTCTTCATTGGAAATGACATGTCACTTCTGCTACTAACCAACTGGCACAGGCTAGCCACAGAGTCCCATCCAACCAAGAGAGCAGGAAGTTCTGTCTCCATGTGCCCAGAAGTAGGGGAATGAAGGGACAGGGGACCCTATTAATCACTAACCCCAGCAAAGGCTTTTGGCTCAGACCAGGAAAGACTTTTTTTTTTCTTTAACTGCTAAGAAATAGATAACTTTCAATCCTGTGTTCCAATGTATAGAAAAAGATGAATGTTTTCTAATTCTGTTTACAGAAATATCATGTTGCTAGTGTCCAAATTTGACAAAGACAGCATAAAACCAAATTAATGGAACAAACACACAAATGGCAAGATAGTTAAAATTGACAATGATATGCTTATATATTGGATTTGTCTGTACATAGAGAATAATTCATTATGACCAAATTGTGTGCATCCTAGGAATATAAGGATGGTTTAAAGAAAAACAGAAATCCTCCATTGACAATGAAAGGTCATTTTCGTGTACCTGTATTCAAATATTCAGTCTATCACTTAATAACTCTGTGACTTTGGATATATGTATAACCTCTCTGAGCCCAATTTTCACATCTGTAAGTCGAATCTTCACAGTCCTTACTTCCCAAGGTAATTGAGAGTGTTGGAAGACAATGAATATGAAGTGTTCAGCACGTGTTTGTGTGCAATGTCAGTGCTCAATTCCAGCTGATTCTATTACCATTATCATCATCATATTGAATCAATAGCTGATTCAGACATCTTTCTATTTCTTTATTTTGCAAATACATATTGAGGAACTACTACATGCCAAGTACTTTCCAAGAGGAAGTTTCTGCTTCATAAATTCTAGTAGGCAAAAAACAGGAAACCAACAAGTAATTAAGTCTGGTCTATAACATGTAGTGATAAGTACTTGGAGAAAAATACAGCATTGGGGGAATTGGGAATGCTGTCTTTGCACAAGAGTGGAATGGAATAGGTACTATTTTTATAGGATGCTGAGGAAAGAACTTTCTGATAAGGTGGAATTTGAGCAGAGATCTGAAGGTAATGGGAATGAGGTAAAACACTCACTGTGTCTATCAAGAAATGAAGTTTATTTCTCCATCTCTTGAATTTGCTTGGCCTTGTGACTTCTTTGGCCAATAAGATGTGACAGATATGATGTTGTGCCAGCTCCAAGTTTTGGTCTCAAGAATTCATGAAGCTTTCACTCCCTGTGTGCTTGGAACCACCCCTACCCTATGAACAAGTTTGAGTCAGCCTGGTGGAAGTTAAGACACACATGGCTCAGCATTGCTGGTTCCCAGAGGTACAGCCACTTAGATGGTCAGCAGCTGACTGCAGGCATACACATAAGTCCCAAAGGAGACCAGCAGATTGACCACTCAACTGGGCTCAATCTGAATTATTGGCCCACAGAATCATGAGATAAATGAGTGTTGTTTCCAGCCATGTGATTTTGAGGTGTTTTTTTAATTATGCCAAAGCTTCTTGGTAATTTTTTAAAATTTCTTTTTAGCAAAACAGAATTCATTGTTTTTGCACCACACCCAGTGCTTCATGCAATACGTGCCCTCTTTAATACCCACCACCTGGCTCCCCCAACCTCCCACGCCCACCCCTTCAAAACCCTCAGATTGTTTTTCAGAGTCCATAGTCTCTAATGGTTCACCTCCCCTTTCGAAATATAGTGGTTTTTTGTTTGTTTGTTTTTTAGAAATGTAGTATCTGAATCAATATTTAAGTGTGTCAATTAGACTTTAAGGGACATGCATAGAAGCAAGGACACCATTAGAAGCTGTTCCTCTAATTTAGGTGAGAGGAGGAGGTAGTATTGGTGGAAGCAATGGGGATTGATTTTTCTGGACACTTTTTGAAAGTAGAACAAATAAGATTTGCTGATGGATTGGGTATGGGTGTGTGAAAGAAAGAAAAGACTTGAGAATAATGTCCATATGTTTGGCTTACACAACCAAAGTCCGTAAGTGTCATTTCGTGAGATGGAAAGGACATAGAAGAAAGTTGACAAGGAAGGTTGAGTGGGCTTGTTTTGGATGTGTAAAATTTGAAATGCCTATTAACCATCCGCTTAGAGATGCCAAATAGACAAGTTACACAGGTGGAATTAAGGGGAGAGGTCCTGGCTGAAGATGTGGATTGGGGAGTCATTGTCATTGAAGGTCCTTAAGTAGGACATGACCTGGATTAGCTCAGCTAGGGCTAGGTATAGATAGATGAGGGATGCATACTAAGGACATGCCCTAAGGCATTGCCAGTGTTTTGATATTGGAGAGATGGGGAGGAACCAGCAAAAGTAAATGAGAAGGAGTGGCCAATGAGGTAGGAGGAGAACTGAGTGAGAGGTGTCCTGGACACTAAGCTCAGAAAGGGCATTTGAGGAGGAGGGAGCCATTAATCAATGGTATCAAATGCTGTGTCGGATGAGAACTAAAAACTGACCCCTAGATTTGTCAACAAGGAGGTTATTGGCAACCTTGAAGTGCACTATTTTGGAGGTGGACTCTGGGCAAAAGCTCAGGGAGAATGAGAGGAGGTTCTGGGAAAGCAGGTACATACAACCCTTTCAGAGTATTTATAGATAAGGGATGACTCTGTAAAACAATATGGAAGTTCCTCAAGAAGTTAAAAAATAGAGCTACCCTATGACCCAGGAATTGCACTACTAGGTGTTTATCCAAAGATAGAAACATTAGTGATCCAAGGGGTACCTGGACCCCAATGTTCATAGCAGCAATGTCCACTTTAGCCAAAATATGGAAAGAGCTGAGATATCCTTCAACAGATGAATGGATAAAGAAGATGTGGTTCAAATATACAATGGAATATTACTCAGCCATCAGAACGGATGAATACTTACCATTTAGATTGACAAGGCTGGAAATGGAGGGTACTATCCTGAGTGAGAGAAGTCAGTCAGAGAAAGACAATTAACATATTGTTTCACTCATATGTGGAAAACAAGAAATAGTGCAGAGGATCATAGGGGAAGGCAGAGAAACCTGAATTGGAAAAAATCAGAGAGGGAGAAAACCACAGGATACTCTGGATTCCAGGAAACAAACTGGAGGTTACAGAAGGGAGGGGGTGGGGGAATTGGGTAACCGGGTGACAGCTATTAAGGAGGCCACGTGTCGTGATGAGCTCTGACTTAGTGTAACCAAACAAAACAAAGAACCAAAAGCATGAGTATCCAGCTTCCCATTTGGCCTCAGGGAGAGACTCCCTGAGTTCCTGAGGTTTTGGCATTTCATTACAACTGTGGTGGCTGGTCACATCCCAAGTTGCCAGGTTTCGAAATTTGTTCTTGCCTGATTGGCCTGGCACTGCTCAGGTGTCCACAATCGATTGAACTCTGTCAACTCTGCTTTGGGTCTGGTCATGGCCACAGCTGACCAGGGTTAGGATTAGAGTCCTGAAGACGCAAGTGTCCAACTCAACGACTATGCAAGGTATTATCCTGAGGGCTGAGGGGAGGGCTAGCATTAGGCTGAGGCTCGGTCTTTCGCTTTGGCCTCAGGCCAGTGCTGCTGGTGTGGCTGTTTCAGGTTTTTTGTTAGAATCATGTTCTCCATCCAGCAACATCCAGGGGCTTGGGGATGACACTCTTTCCTTCTGTGCTCCTGACTCCATTACTTTGGCATCTGCCAGGTGACCCAAATCCATTGTGCCCTCAGAACCAGTGTTCGGGCACAGTAGGTTTTTCTACAGGCAAGACTATTGTTAGGGCTATGGTCTGGTAGAGGGTTGGAGCCAATCCAATGGCAGTGTGGAGACTCGCCTTGGGGCCTGAATGAGCTTTAGGGTGGAACTGCGGATTTGGGTGTGGTCTCAGGTTCTACGCACCTATTGGGCATGAACGTCAGGTGTTCCCTAGAATCCTGCCCTTTGTTTCACTGCACCAGTTACACACTGCATGGTCAGCTCCTGTTTTCTTGCTGGATTTGACCTGAACCAATCTTGGGTCCCAAATCCCATCTTTCCCCAAACTTAACATGTGAGTGCCAGTAGGTCCAGAGCCATTCCTAGGGTTTGGGCGAGAATCCAGGAGATGGTATGCACTTATTGGTGGTGAGGCTGAGTCATGCCCTGAAGGTTGAGTTGAGGTCTAGCCTTAGGGTGAGGATCTAGCTTCCCATTTGGTCTTGGGTATTGCTCCTTGTGTTCCTGAGGTTTAGGATCTCTCTAGAATCATGGTGTCCAGGAACATCCCAGGAGTTGCAATCCACAGTTTTCTTCTTTGTTCTTGCCTGACTGCCTTTACACTGCCCAGGTGTCTATAATCCATTGGATCCTCCCAACTGGGGTTTGGGTCTGGTCAGGTCTCATTCAGGCCCAGGATAGGAGTTAGAGTCCTGAAGATGTTAGGGGCCAATTCAGTGGTAATGCAGAGTCCTAACCTGAGGGCTGATGAGAGGGCTAGCATTAGGGTAAGGCTCAGCCTTGGGGTTTGGCCTCAGGGGGATGCTCCAAGTGCTGCTAGAGTTCTGATGTTTTACTAGAATCCTGTTCTCCAGCAGCATTTGGGGGTTGCAAGTGGCACGGTTTCCTTCTGTGTCCCCAACTGATGAATCTGGTATCTCTCAGGTGAATCCAATCAACTGTGCCCTCAGAACTCAGGTTCACCACAAGAAGGGGTGCAGTCAGGGCTAGGGTCAGGGTTCCAGTCTGGGAGGCGGAAGGACTGTATCCAATGGCAATGCGGTTTCATCTTTTAGGTAAGGTGCTGTCCTCGAGCTTCTGCATGTACACCAGAAATCCATTCTATCTTTGTGAAGAAAAAAAAAAAAAAAAAGCTTGTAGATAGCTGCATTCCATACACGTGTTTCTGAGTTGAGTAGAGGGCACTTTCCTTATGTTTGGACACACTTCTGACAAAGCCTCTAGAGTCACGAAATAAGATGTCCGTGGAAAGTTGGTTTCTTTTTTAAAAATTGTTATTTATTATTTTAATTTCTTTTCATTGTTCCAGAATTCATTTTTTATGCACCACACCCGTGCTCCATGCAATACATGTCCTACATAATACCCACCACCAGGCTCACCCAACCTCCCACACCCCACTCCTCCCAAATCCTCAGATTGTTTTTCAGAGTCCATAGTCTCTCATAGTTCATCTCCCCCCTCTAATTTCCCCCAACTCCCTTCTCCTCCCCATCTCGCCATGCCCTCCATGTTATTTCTTATGCTCCACAAATAAGCGAAATGATATGATAATTGCCTCTCTCTGCTTGACTTATTTCACTCAGCATAATCTCTTCCAGCCCTGTCCATGTTGATACAAAAGTTGAGTATTCACCCTTTCTGATGAAGGCATAATACTCCATAGTATATATGGACCACATCTTCCTTATCCATTCGTCCGTTGAACGGCATCTTGGTTCTTTCCACAGTTTGGCCACTGTGGCCATTGCTGTTATGAACATTGGGGTACAAATGGCCGTTCTTTTCACTACATCGGTATCTTTGGGGTAAATACCCAGTAGTGCAATTGCAGGGTCATAGGGGAGCTCTATTTTTCATTTCTTAAGGAATCTCCACACTGTTCTCCAAAGTGGCTGCACCAACTTGCATTCCCACCAACAGTGTAAGAGGGTTCCCCTTTCTCCACATCCTCTCCAACACACATTGTTTCCTGTCTTGCTAATTTTGGCCATTCTAACTCGTGTAAGGTGGTATCTCAATGTGGTTTTGATTTGAATCTTCCTGATGGCTAGTGATGATGAACATTTCCTCATGTGTCTGTTATCCATTTGTATGTCTTCTTTGGAGAAGTGTCTGTTCATGTCTTCTGCCCATTTTTTGACATGACTATCTGTTTTATGTATGTTGAGTTTGAGAAGTTCTTTTTATATCAGCCCGTTGTCTGTATTGTCATTTGCAAATATGTTCTCCCATTCCGTGGGTTGCCTCTTTGTTTTGTTGACTGTTTCCTTTGCTGCGCAGAAGCTTTTAATCTTGATGAAGTCCCAAAAATTCATTTTCGCTTTTGTTTCCTTTGCCTTTGGAGACATCTTAAAAGAAGTTGCTGTGGCCAAAGTTGAAGAGGTTGCTGCCTATGTTGTGTCTGTGATTCAGATGGATTCCTGCTTCAGGTTGATGTCTTTTATCCATTTCGAGTTAATCTTTGTGTATGGTGGAAGAGAATGGTCGAATTTCATTCTTCTATACATAGCTGTCCAATTTTCCCAGCACCATTTATTGAAGAGACTGTCTTTTCCACTGTATATATTTTTTACTGCTTAGTCAAGGATTATTTGACCATAGAGTTCAGGGTCCACATCTGGGCTCTCTACTCTGTTCCACGGGTCTATGTGTCTGTTTTTACATCCTGTCATCATCCTGTCTTGATGATCACAGCTTTGTAGTAAAGCTTGAAATTGGGCAACGTGATGCCCGAGTTTTATGTTTCTCTTTCAAAATTTACTTAGCAATTTAAGGTCTCTTCTGATTCCATAAGGTCTCTTTGAAACATGCCAGTGGAATATTGATTGGAATGGCATTGAAAGTATAGATTGCTCTAGGCAGTATAGACATTTGAACAATGTTTATTCTTCTGATCCATGAGCATGGAATGGTCTTCCATCTTTTTGTGTCCTCTTCAATTTCTTTCATGTGTGTTCTGTAGTTCCTTGTGTATGGATCCTTTACCTCTTTGGTTAGGTTTATTCTCAGGTATCTTATGTTTCTTGGTGCTATCGTAAATGGAAC
>JAHRIG010000562.1:0-19965 GCA_020311275.1 Eira barbara | reverse complement strand
TTATGGTAAAAGACTATTTTCCTGCCTAAACTGAGGAATCAAAAAGGTTAAGTCTTTTCATACCAATTCTATTGAACAATATACCAGAGGTTCTAGCTAACACATCAAAGTAAGAGAAGAAAAGGAAAATTTAACAGGTCAGAATGGAAGATGTAAAACTGTCTTTATTCCTAAAGGAAATGAATGTGTATATAGAATATTCTGAGAAATCTACATTAAAGCTGATAGAGTGTTTTTAAAGAAAACTAACATTAAGTGAATTCAGTAAGATCAATGATTAAAGGTCAATAAACAAAGTCTCTACTGTATTTCTACATATTAGCAATAATCAAGGAACATGAACATCTTATTAGAAAGTTGAGTAAGGATGATATGATGATACTAGCGAGAATAGACATATAGAGTGATGTAAAAGAATGGAGGTCAGAAGTAGACCTATACAAATATGGTGAGCTGGTTTTGGACAAAGTTTCCAGAAGGAAAACAGGCCCTATTTTCCCAGTTGGCAAAAGAAATTCTTCACAGTCATTGCTATTGCAACAACTCTATATCTGTAAGGAAAAACAATAAAATTCTACCTTTACTTTATACCATACACAAAAATGACACCACCTTGATCATAGGCCAGCATAGAAGAAAACATAGGATACTATCTTTGAGATTTTTAAATACTCAAATATTTCTTAGTTAAGGCACAGAAATGTAAGCTATAAAAGAGAAATCTTGTTGAGTTAGACTTCCTCATAACTAAATATTTTTTTGCTGCTCAGAAAGAAGTATTAAAGAAAGTGAAAAGACAAGACAGATTTAGAGGAAATATTTTCACTATATATATCTGACAAAGGACCTATATACCCAGAGCATAGAAAGAACTCTTGTAATTACCTTGGTTTACAAGTAAAGAAATGCACAAAAGTTCAATTCACAAAGGAAAATGGGCCATAATTACATGAGATGATACCCAATATCTTAGTCTTCAGGAAAATGCCAATGAATACTACACTGAAATACCATTATATACCCAATAGAAAGGTTAAACATTTTTAAATTGTCATTCATTTACTAAGTTTTGGCCAGTATGAGAAACAACTGGATATCTAATGCTTTGTTCGTGGGTATGTAAAATAGTACAAACACCTTAGAATACTGTCTTGACAGCTTATTTTAAAGGTAAAGAAACATGTACTATATGATCCAGTAATTTAACTCTTTGACATTTACCCCAAACAGTGAAAACAGAAAAAACTTGCACACAAATAATCATAGCAGTTTCCTTCATAATAGCGCTATAGTGCAAACAACTCAAATGTCTATTGACAGGCGAATGAAGAAGCTATCAGTGGTATATCCACAAATGGAATACTGCTTGGAAATAAAAAGGAGCAAATGTCTGACGTATGTAACAGGGAAGAATCTCAGACACATTCTGCTGAGCCAAAGGAGACAGAGATGAAAAAAAAAAAAAAAAAGTCGGACAAAATGAAGATATTTCCGCTTGATGAAAATAGAACTATCCTGAGCTTTATGGACCTAACAATATAGGTTTCAAACTAATAAATTAACAAGAAGAAATTGACATGCCACAACTGAAGTGGAAAACACTACACAGCTCTCTCAGTGAGTGACAGAAGAAGAGGACAAAATATTAGGAAGGAACTGATGATTCACATCACTGGTAACATCCTTTTCAACATACATGTCATATTTCTAAATATCTGATTTTGCAACAAGTCATAAAGAAAAGTCAGAAATCATATACCATACAATCATATTCTCTGGCATAAGCCAGAAACTTAGATGTTAACATTAAAAATTATAGTAAAATGTGAAAACAAACCCAAGTATGAGAAAATGAAATATACAACATTTCAACTTCCCTGCTTTATACTAGAAAATACTCAGAATTAAGTAAATAATCGCATTAAATAATGTAATTTATAGGAATTTTTAGCTTCTTTGAGTTATAGATAAAAGTAGCTGAATCATTTCAGAGCCATTCTATCATTTTCATTGAAAGCGATGATGTCTCATCTGTCTTGTGCAACTACATCAGACAGAATCTAATGGCCACAAAGAGATTATAATAGTAACAATGGAGTTCATGAACCTATCTTCTAAAAATAAATTGAAATGATTTTATTGAGGTAGTATATAGTATGTTGGATAAGGTCACAAAATGTAAAATCATAGAGAAACAAACTGAGGGTTTTGGAGGGAGGGGGTTTGGGGGTTGGGTAAGACTAGTGGTGGATATTAAGGAGTACACATATTGCATGGAGCCCTGGGTGTGGTGCATAAACAATGAATAAACAATGAATCTTGGAATATGAAAAAAACAAAATAAAATTAAGATGTATATATATATATATTACACATGTGTATATATATATATGTATATATGTGTGTATATTTATATATATATATACTTAAATACACACGTATATACACACATGTACATATGTATATACACACACACACATATATACATACACACACACAAATACATGCACACACAAAACTTAACTAGGAACCTGTTAAGTGGTCAGCATTCAATTTAAATTGTAGCTTTTATTAGTATTGCTAATACTAACACTTTGTCCTATACCATTAAAGTTCACCATGTTAAAAATTTGCTTGATTGGCCAATCTGTTAATGTCACCATATTTATCCAGTCCTCAAAAGCTAGAAACTTCATTCTTAATCCCTTCTTTCATACATCCACATCTCATTCTCACTCTCTAAATTTTTCCCCTTCACGATGCAAGCTCTTCATTAAAATGTGCCTGAATTTTTTTTTCAACTGTCTCCTAAATAGCCTACCTCCCTCAACCATCTCTCTTTCCATCAACACTTTGATAGAGCTGTCTTTCAAAAAACAAAAATTAAATCACAAGATTAACTCTGGTTTTCTTAGATTATAGCTCTATTATCTAGAAATCCAAAGTCCTGAGCCTGACAAAGGTGATTCCCAGACTGGCCTTTGTTTTGCAATCCTCATCACCTGTCACTCCTTCCTGAGAACTTTGAGCATTAGAATAGTACACTATGTTACCTGTTCCCTCTGCAAGGAAACTCCTACTAATCCATCAAATCCCAGCATAGACTGTGTCACCTCTATGACACTTTCCCTCAAGGCCTAATGCATTCACTTTTTTGGTATTATTTCTACCTTCATGATAGCATGATAAGTTTAACAAACTTATAGCTTATTAAAATTAATTATTGCTGACATGTTTTCCTTAACTACTTGATTGTGAGCTCCCTGAAGGCTAGTATAGAAAAACTCTTATCTAGGGGCGCCTGGGTGGTTTAGTGGGTTAAGCCTCTGCCTTCGGCTCAGGTCATGATCTCAGGGTCCTGGGATCGAGCCCCGCATTGGGCTTGCAGCTCAGCAGGGAGCCTGCTTCCTCCTCTCTCTCTCTTCCTGCCTCTCTGCCTGTTTGTGATCTCTGTCAAATAAATAAATAAAATCTTAAAAAAAAAAAAAAAGAAAAGAAAAACTCTTATCTAGTAAGTGTGCTTCCCTCATGGTGGGCAGTCTTTGAATAAATAAATGACAGCATTTTTGTAGGAAAATGCTAAGATGTCTGAAATAAAACATATCCATTGATAAAACTGCCAAAAGCTTAGCATACTCATTCCTTAACTCAATTCTTCATGTTATAAGTTAAAGCAAATCAATAGAATTCTATTTATTCTAATATATTTACATACGTGATCTATAAATACAGTAAGTAAGGAAAATTTTCACCATGCACTGCATCACACATGATGTAGGTGATTCAATAATAAAATTAGGTACATAAATTTTGAAGCCAAGTGCCAGAAAAAGGTATTAAGATAGATATCCATGAATACAGAACAAATTTAATTTTTATCCCCTGTATTTTTTAGATTTTCTAAAATGCACATGTTTAACTTTCAACAACCTTTATTTAAAGAACCAGGAAGAAAATAGATACTGCAGAAAGCCATAGCTATGAAAAAGTTTAAGATTATTAAATCTTTTAATTTATAAAGTATGTATTACAGAAATCTGCTAAAGCACCATGCTTATAGAAATTAATTTTTCCCCCAAGACAAAAGTGTTAGTTTCAGTGAAGGAGAAAAAAAGCAACAAAAACCAAAGATACATAAATGCAAAATGAAGTGGACAGCTGAATCTTGGTTGGTCCTCAATTATCCAGTTGTTTCAGGTTCATGTGCATTGGGGTTCTCACGAGCCTCAAATTAGTGTCACAATCCTGTGTTTTGCTTTGTGTATATATGCACATCATATTAAAAATACTGTTTGGCAATACATAAATAATTTTTTCAACTCATTAATAAAAATACAAATAACCTAATTAAAATTGCTCTTAGTTTTAAATAGACCCTTTCCCCCAAAAGATGCAACTGGCAGGTAAACACATGAAAAGATGATCAATGTAATCATGAAGTGATAAGCAGGTAGAGGCACCTCTTCATGCTGGCTGAGGCAACTATAGTCAAAAAGCCAGAAAATAACAAGGGTGGTTAAAGATGTGGAAAAAGCAGAGCCCTTTCATATTGCTGGAGGGAGTGTACGATGGTGCAGCTGTTCTGGAAAACAGTTTGGCAGATCCTTAAAGAGCTAAACATAGAATTATCACACGACCCAGCAATTCCACCCTAGGTATATATACAAGAGAAATGAAACATATGTCCACACAAAAACTTGTATAGGGATGTTCACAGCAGCATTATTCATAATAGCTAAAAGTGGAAATTATCCAAATGCCCATTAATTGATCAGCAAATAAATAATATGTGGTGTACCTACCACCTAATGAAATCTTATTTTACCAATGAAAGTAATGAAGTACTAATATAAGGTACAGCATGGAAGAACTGTGAACACATTACACTACCTGGAGGAAGCCAGTCAAAAAAGACCACACAGAGGCGCTTGGGTGGCTCAGGAGGTTAAAGCCTCTGCCTTCAGCTCAGGTCATGATCCCAGGATCCTGGGATCGAGTCCCGCATTGGGCTCTCTGCTCAAGAGGGAGCCTGCTTCCCCCTCTCTCTGCCTGCCTCTCTGCCTACTTGTGATCTCTCCCTCTGTCAAATAAAGAAATAAAATCTTAAAAAAAAAAAAAAAAGACCACACAGTGCATGACTGCATTTATATGAAATGTCTAGAAGAGGCGGAGCTATAAGAACCAAAAAGAGATGAGTGTCTGCTTAGAACTGTAGATGGGGAAGAAGGGACATGGGAGATAAAGAGGAAGGACAGCTAAAGGCTATAGGGTTTCTTCTAGGAGGGATGATAATGCTCTAAATCTATGGTAATAGGTGGTGCCTGGATGGCTTCAGTTAGTTAAGCATCGGTTGGGCTCTTAGTTTTGGCTCAGGTCATGATATTTCAGTCTTGGGGTGGAGCCCTGTGTCCTGTCAGGCTCCCTGCTCAGGAGGGAGTCTGCTTCAGATCCCCTCTTCCTCTCCCTATGCTCCTCCCATCGCTTGTGCCCATGCTTTGTCTCTCAAATAAATAAATAAATAAATAAATAAATAAATAAATAAAATCTTCATAGAAGACGACTGTGGTAGTACTTGCACAATTCTGTGAATATATTAAAAATAACTGAATTGTATACTTTAAGTATTTTTTTTGAGATCTTATTTATTTATTTGACAGAGAAAGATCACGAATACACAGAGAAGCAGGCAGTGAGAGAAGGGGATCCAGGCTCCCTGCTGAGAAGATCTTCCGATGCAGGGCTCAATCTCAGGACCCTGAGACCATGACCTGAGCTGAAGACAGAGGTTTAACCGACTGAGCCATCCAGGAGCCCCTGAATTGTATACTTTAAATGGATGCAATTTATGGTATAAGCTGTATCTCAATAAAGCTGTTTAAAGAAAGGAAGAATGCCATCTGGCCCCCTTTTGAACAAATTACATGATCTGGAAAGTGAGCATTTTCATTTACAAATGGAAACTGTATGTGTTTCCATCTTTCCATCTCTAGCTCTAAGAATCCATAAAAGGTACAGGGGAGAAACATTCTAGAAAGCTGGTTTAATAAAGTGAAGATGACTATTGATTATCTACTGATGCCTAACATATTAACCTAAACATAGCAGCTTAAAACAAGTATTTTTTGTCCTACCCAGTTTCTACTGGTCAGGATACAGGGAACACCTTAGCTGGCTGGGTCTGGCTCACATAGCTTAGGAGGCTGCAGTCAGGCTGGGGCTGTGATCTCAGAAAACTAGACTGGGGCTGGAAAATATGATTTGAGGCTCACTCACATGAGTACAGGTTGGAAGCTTCAGTTCCTCCCCTATCAGCCTCTCCATATGACTGTTCAGGACAAGGTTTCCCACTGAACAAAATACAGAGATACAGAGAGAGTATGACAATGATTAAGACAGAAGCTCGGCTTTAATCGTAAAAGTGATACCCCGTCATTTTTGCAATATTCTATTGGTCACATAGATCAATTCTGATTGCTGTCAGAGGGGATTAGACAGGAGTGTGAATACCAGGTGGTGAGTATCACTGGGGTCATTATGGAGGCCAGCTACCAAAATGATATTATAACAATAAACAGACCAAAGATCCCACACAAGTGAATGCTTGACCTTTGCAATCAAAGAGGATAGACGGGATACATAGTCCTTAGTAGTACCACAGACACACTTCTGGGGATGCAAGATGTAGGTTAAAAAGGTTTGCAAGGAGGGGAGGAGTCAAGATGGCGGAGAAGTAGCAGGCTGAGATCACATCAGGTAGCAGGAGATCAGCTAGACAGCTTATCTAACCATTGTGAACGCCTACAAATCCAACAGGAAATTGAAGAGAAGAAGAGCAACAATTCTAGAAACAGAAAATCGGCCACTTTCCGAAAGGTAGGACCTGTGGAGAAGTGAATCCAAGGCGACGGAAAGATAGATTGCGGTGGGAGAGGCCGGTTCCTGGCAAGCGGTGGAGCAACGGAGCACAAAATCGGGACTTTTAAAAGTCTGCTCCACAGAGGGACATCGCTCCAGAGGCTAAACTGGGGGGAAACCCAGGCAGGGTGAGCATAACCCCAGGTCCCGCGGGGTCACAGAAGGACCGGGGGCATCTGAGTGTTGCAGAGCTCCCAGGTATTAGAGTGGGGAAGCCAGCTACAGCAACAAAGCCGAGGAGTGAGCTCTCAGCCCGGGGATACCTTGTGCTGGTCGCAGGCTGGGTGGGCTTGGAGCGCAGCTGGAGGCCACAGAGACGGAAGCATTGGGCGCATTTCTCCAAGTGCCAGAAATTGACCACTTTCCTACCGGCGCGACCGCAGGCCAGGGAGGCAGTGCAGTTGGGCTCTTTTCACTGAGGGCCCACTGAGGAGCGGAACCCCAAGCTCTCGGCTCCTCCGGACCGAGAGATTGGGAGGGCGCCATCTTCATTCCTGTCCCCTGGAAATCTATGGAAAGTGCTCAGGGAACAAAAGCTCCCGAAAACAAAACTGAGTTTATTACTTAGCCCGGCCCATAGCAAGGGCAGTGCAATTCCGCCAGCGGCAAAGACACTTGAGAATCACCACAACAGGCCCCTCCCCCAGAAGATCAACAAGAAACATAGCCAAGACCAACTTCACTCACCAAGAACATCAGAATTCTATAGGAGGGGAAAGCAAATGTTATCTGGACAAAATGACAAGGCGAAAAAACTCACCACAAAAAAAGAACAAGAGGCAGTACCAAAGGCTGGGAACCTAATCAATACGGACATTGGTAACATGACAGATCTAGAGTTCAGAATGACGATTTTCAAGGTTCTATCCAGGCTCGAAAAAGGCATAGAAGATATTAGAGAAACCTTCTCCGGAGAGATAAAACCCTTTCTGGAGAAATAAAAGAACTAAAATCTAACCAAGTTGATATCAAAAAAGCTATTAATGAGGTGTAATCAAAACTGGAAGCTCTCATTGCTAGGATAAATAGGGCAGAAGAAAGAATTAGTGACATGAAGACCAAATGACAGAGAATAAAGAAACTGAGCAAAAGAGAGACTAACAAATACTGGACCACGAGGAGAGAATTCGAGAGATAAGTGACACTATAAGACGACACAACATTAGAATAATTGGGATTCCAGAAGAAGAAGAAAGAGAGAGGGGAGCAGAAGGTATATTGGAGACAATTACTGGAGAGAATTTCCCTACTATGGCAAAGGGAACAAACATCAAAATCCAGGAGATGCTAAGAATGCCCCTCAAAATCAATAAACATATGTCCACACCTCGTCACCTGATAGTAAAATTTACAAGTCTTAGCCACAAAGAGAAAATCCTGAAAGCAGCTCGGGAAAAGAAGTCTGTAATATACAAGGGTAAAAACATTAGATTGGCAGCGGATCTATCCACAGAGACCTGGCAGGCCAGAAAGAACTAGCATGATATATTCAGAGCACTAAACGAGAAAAACAGCCAAGAATACTATATCCGGCTAGGCTATCATTGAAAATAGAAGGAGAGATAAAGAGCTTCCAGGACAAACAAAAGCTGAAAGAATTTGCAAACACCAAAGCAGCTCTACAGGAAATATTGAAATGGGTCCTCTAAGCAAAGAGAGACCCTAAAAGTAGTAGATCAGAAAGAAACAGAGACAATATACAGTAACGGTCACCTTACAGGCAATACAATGGCACTAAATTCATATCTCTCAATAGTTACCCTGAATGTTAATGGGCTAAATGCCCCAATCAAAAGACACAGGGTATCAGAATGGATAAAATAACAAAACCCATCAATATGCTGCCTACAAGAAACTCATTTTAGACCCAAAGACACCTCCAAATTATAGTGAGGGGGTGGAAAACAATGTACCATGCTAATGGACAGCAGAAGAAAGCTGGGCTTGCTATCCTTCTACCAGATCCATTAGATTTTAAGCCAAAGACTATAATAAGAGATGAGGAAGGACACTATATCATACTCAAAGTGTCTGTCCAACAAGAAGACCTAACAACCTGAAATATCTATGTCCCTAACATGGGAGCAGCCAACTTTATAAACCAATTAATAACAAAATCAAAGAAATACATCGACAGTAATACAATAATAGCAGGGGACTTTAACATTCCCCTCACTGAAATGGACAGATCATTTAAGCAAAAGATCAACAAGGAAATAAAGGCCTTAAATGACACACCAGACCAGATGGACATCACAGATATATTCAGAACATTCCATCCCAAAGCAACAGAATATACATTCTTTTCTAGTGCACATGGAACATTCTACAGAATAGACCACATCTTGGGTCACAAATCGGGTCTCAACTGGTATCAAAAGATTGAGATCATTCACTGTATATTAACAGACCACAATGCTCTGAAGCTAGAACTCAATCACAAGAGGAAATTTGGAAAGAATGCAAATACATGGAGACTAAACAGCATCCTTCTAAAAAATGAATGGGTCAACCAGGAAATTAAAGAAAAATTGAAAAAAATTCATGGAAACAAATGATAATGAAAACACAATGGTTCAAAATCTGTGGGACACAACAAAGGCAGTCCTGAGAGGAAAATATATAGTGGTACAAGCCTTTCTCAAAAAACAAGAAAGGTCTCAAATACACAACCTAACACTACACCTAAAGGAGCTGGAGAAAGAACAACAAAGAAAGCCTAAACCCAGCAGGAGAAGAGAAGTCATAAAGATCAGAGCAGAAATCAATGAAATAGAAACTAAAAAACCAATAGAACATATCAACAAAACTAGGAGCTTGTTCTTTGATAGAATTAATAAGATTGAAAAACCCCTGGCCAGACTTATCAAAAAGAAAAGAGAAAGGATGCAAATAAATAAAACCATGAATGAAAGAGGAGAGATCACAACCAACACCAAAGAAATACAATTATAAGAACATACTAAGAGCAAATCTACGCCAACAAATTTGACAATCTGGAAGAAATGGATATATTTCTAGAGACATATAAACTACCACAACTGAACCAGGAAGAAATAGATAACCTGAACAGACCCATAACAAGTAAGGAGATTGAAACAGTCATCAAAAATCTCCAAACAAACAAAAGTCCAGATCCAGACAGCTTCCCAGGGGAATTCTACCAAACATTTAAAGAAGAATTAATTCCTGTTCTCCTGAAACTGTTCCAAAAAATAGAAATGGAAGGAAAACTTCCAAACTCATTCTATGAGGCCAGCATCACCTTGATCCCAAAACCAGACAAGGATCCCACCAAAAAAGAGAATTACAGACCAATATCCTTGATGAACACAGTTGCGAAGATTCTTGCCAAAATACTGGCCAATAGGATCCAACAGTACATTAAAAGGATTATTCACCATGACCAAGTGGGATTTATTCCAGGGCTGTGAGGTTGGTTCAACATCCCCAAATCCATCAATGTGATACAATACATTAATCAAAGAAAGAATAAGAACCATATGATACTCTCAATAGATGCTGAAAAAGCATTTGACATAGTGCAACATCCTTTCCTGATTAAAACTCTTCAAAGTGTAGGGATAAAAGGCACATACCTCAATATTATCAAAGCCATCTATGAAAAACCCACTGCAAATATCATTCTCAATGGAGAAGAACTGAAAGCTTTTCCGCTAAGGTCAGGAACATGGCAAGGATGTCCATTATCACCACTGCTGTTCAACATAGTACTAGAAGTCCTAGCTTCAGCAACTAGACAACAAAAAGAAATTAAAGGCATCCAAATCGGCAAAGAAGAAGTCAAACTATGACTCTTTGCAGATGATATGATGCTGTATGTGGAAAACCCAAAAGGCTCCACTCCAAAACTGCCAGAACTTGTACAGGAATTCAGCAAAGTGTCAGGATATAAAGTCAATTCACAGAAATCAGTCGCATTTCTTTACACTAATAACAAGACAGAAGAAAGAGAAATTGAGGAGTCAGTCCCATTTACAATCGCACCCAAAACCATAAGATACCTAGGAATAAATCTAACCAAAGAGGCAAAGAATCTGTACTCAGAAAACTATAAAATACTCATGAAAGAAATTGAGGAAGACACAAAGAAATGGAAAAATATTCCATGCTCATGGACTGGAAGAACAAATATTGTGAAAATGTCTATTCTACCTAAAGCAATCTACACATTTAATGCAATCCCTATCAAAATACCATCCACTTTTTTAAAAGAAATAGAACAAATAATTCTAAAATTTATATGGAACCAGAAAAGACCTTGAATAGCCAGAGGAATATTGAAAAAGAAAGCCAAAGTCGGTGGCATCACAATTCCAGACTTCACGCTCTATTACAAAGCTGCCATCATCAAGACAGTATGGTACTGGCACAAGAACAGACATATAGATCTTGGAACAGAATAGAGAGCCCATAAATAGACCCTCAACTCTATGGTTAACTAATCTTCGATAAAGCAGGAAAGAATATCCAATGGAAAAAAGACAGCCTCTTCAACAAATGGTGCTGGGAAAATTGGACGGCCACATGCAGAAAAATGAAATTGGACTATTTCCTTACACCACACACGAAAATAGACTCAAAATGGATGAAAGACCTCAATGTGTGAAAGGAATCCATCAAAATCCTTGAGGAGAATGCAGGCAGCAACCTCTTTGACCTCAACTGCAGCAACTTCTTCCTAGGAACATCGCCAAAGGCAACAGAAGCAAGGGCAAAAATGAACTATTGGGATTTCATCAAGATCAAAGCTTTGCACAGCAAAGGAAACAGTTAACAAAACCAAAAGACAACTGACTGAATGGGAGAAGATATTTGTAAATGACATATCAGATAAATGGCTAGTATCCAAAATCTATAAAGAGCTTATCAAACTCAACACCAAAAGAACAAATGATCCAATCAAGGAATGGGCAGAGGACATGAACAGACATTTCTGCAAAGAAGACATCCAGAGGGCCAACAGACACATGAAAAAATGCTCCACATCACTCGGCATCAGGCAAATACTAATCAAAACCACAATGAGATACCACCTCACACCAGTCAGAATGGCTAAAATTAACAAGTCAAGAAATGACAGATGCTGGCGAGGATGCGGAGAGAGGGGAACCCTCCTACACTGCTGGTGGGAATGGAAGCTGGTGCAACCACTCTGGAAAACAGTGTGGAGGTTCCTCAAAAAACTGAAAATAGAGCTACCCTATGACCCAGCGATTGCACTACTGGGTATATATCCTAAAGATACATAAGTGGTGCTCCGAATGGGGCACGTGCACCCGAATGTTTATAGCAGCAATGTCCACAATAACCAAACTGTGGAAAGAGCCTAGATATCCATCAACAGATGAATGCATAAAGAAGAAGTGGTATATATACACAATGGAATACTATGCAGCCATCAAAAGAAATGAAATCTTGCCATTTGTGACAACGTGGATGGAACTAGAGGGTATCATGCTTAGCAAAATAAGTCAATCAGAGAAAGACAACTATCATACAATGTCTTTGATATGAGGAAGTGGAGATGCAATGTGGGGGTTTGGAGGGAGGTAGGAAAAGAAAAAATGAAAAGATGGGATTGGGAGGGAGACAAACCATAAAAGACTCAATCTCAAAAAACAGACTGAGGGTTGCTGAGGAGAAGGGGGACGGGAGAGGATGGTGGGGAAATGGTCATTGGGGAGGGTATGTGCTATGATGAGTGCTGTGAAATGTGAAAACCTGGCGATTCTCAGACCTGTACCCCTGGGGATAAAAATACATTATATGTTTATTAAAATGGAAAAAAATACTAATCCTAGAATCAACACTGTAATACAAATGAGATCTCCATTTAAAAATAAGGGATGGAGAGGAGAAGGGAGTTGAGGGAAATTGGAAGGGGAGGAGAACCATGAGAGACTATGGACACTGAAAAACAACCTGAGGGTTTTGAAGGGGCGGGGGGTGGGAGGTTGGGGGAGCCAGGTGGTGGGTATTGCGGAGGGCACGTATTGCATGGTGCACTGGGTGTGGTGAAAAAAAAATGAATACTGTTACACTGAAAAGAAATAAAAAAATAAAATTAAAACAAACAAACAAACAAAACATCTTCTCAAGTTCACTAATATTAAAAAAAAAATGCTGTGAATGAGATGCAGTCTAAACTGGAAACTCAAACAACCAGGGTTAAAGAGGCAGAAGAATGCGTTAGTGAGCTACAAGATAAGTTGATAGAAAGAAAGGAACCTGAGGAGGATAGTGACAAATAGCTGGAAACTCATGAGAACAGACTTAGAACAATGATGCCACAGAATGGTCCAAGGTAAAAATTACTGTGAGGCCTGTAGGAATGAAGAGAGAGACTAGAAGACATATTTGAGCAATTCATAGCAGAGAATTCCCTAGTTTGGGGAATGAAACAAGCATTCCTCTCCATGAGGCAAAGAGTGCCCCTCCAAAGATCAATGAAAATGGACCACCGTCCTGGCTTATAATAGAGAAACTTGCAAATCTTAGAGCCAAATAAGCTATCTTGACAGCTGCTAGGGAGAAGAGATGTATTACCTACAGTGGGAGGAACATTGGAATAACATCAGACCCGTCCACAAAAAAGCCTGACAAGTCAGACAGGCCTGGCAAGGCATACTCACAGTACTATGTGAAAAGGACCTGCAACCAAAAGTATGTTATCCATCAAGTCTGCCATTCAAAATGGATGGAGAGACAAGGATCTTCCAGGCCTCACAAAACTGAAAGAATAAGTGACTACCAAGGCAGCCCTGCAAGAAATATGAAGGGGACTTCTATGAAAGAAGAAAGACCTCAAGAGTAATACAGATCAGACACTTACAGAAGCAATCTATAGAAACCGGGACTTCACAGGCAACGTGATGTCAAGAACGTCCTATCCTTCAAAGTTACTGAAAACATGAAGAGTCTACATGGTCCCATGAAACGTCATAGAGTTTCCAATTTGAAGAAAAAGACAGAACCCATATATATGTTGTATACAGGACAGTCGTTTTGAACCTAAAGACACTTCCAGTCTGAAAATGAGGGGATGGAGAAGTATTCTTCATTCCAAAGGACCTCAAAAGAAAGCTGGGGGGGGGCAGTTCTCATATCATACAAGTTAGATTTTAAACCAAAGACTGTAGTAAGAGGTGTAGAGGGATACAATATCAGACCTATAGGGTCTATTCAACAACAAAATCTCGCAATTGTAAATATCTATGCCCTGAACATGAGAGCAGCCAACAACAACAGCCAACTCTTAAACAAAATAAAGTATCCTATTCAGAATAATACATAAATAGGTAGAGACCTCAACATCCCATTCACAGAAATAGATCACCTAAATAGAAGATAGTTCAAAAAGAAATAAGGGCTTTGAATGACACTCTGTAAGAGTTGGACTTCAAAGATATGAAGAGTACATTCAGTCCTAAAACCAGAGAATGCCATTGTTACCGAGTACAAACATAACTTCCTCCAATATAGAAAACATACTGGTTGATCAGAGCTTTGTCATAAATCTTGAAATCAGGCAATGAGATGCCCCCAGGTTTGTTTTCTTTTCCACATTCTGTTGGTGATGCAGGGTCTTTTCTGGTTCCATGCACATTTTAAGATTGCTTGTTCCAGCACTTTGTAAAATGCTGATGCCATATTGATCAGGATGAGATTGAAAGTATAGATTGCTCTGAGAAGCATAGAGATTTTATCAATTTCTAGTCTTCTGATCCAAGAGCATGAAATGTTTTCCATCTTTTTGTGTGTTCTTTATTTTCTTTCGTGAGCGTTAGGTAGTTCTTCAAGTAAAGATCCTTTACCTCTTTGGTTGGATTTCTTAGGTATTACAAACTGTGATCCCTAAGACAGCGTGGTACTGGCATGAAAATAGACACATAGACCAATGGAAGAGTGTAGAGAGCCCAAGTATGGACGCTTAAATCTATGGTCAACTAATATAGGACAGAGCAGGGAAAAAAATATCCAGTAGAAAAAAGACCATTCTCTTTGTCCATACACCAAGATAAATGGTGCTGGGAAAATTGAACAGCTATGTTCAGAAGAGTGAAACTCGACTTTTTTTTTTTCCTCATACACAAAGATACACTGAAAATGAATGAATGACCTTAATGGGAGACAGGAATCCATCAAACTCCTGGAGGAGAATATAGGCAGTAATCCCTTTGACATCAGCCACAGCAACATCTCTCAAGACGCATCTCCATAAGCAAGGGAAAGAAAAGTGAAATGAACATTTGGATCATCATCAAGATAAAACTCTTTTACACCACAAAGGAAATAGTCAACAAAACAAAAAGGCAACCCTGGAATGGGACAAGATAATGTGTTGCTTAGTAATTAACAATGGTAAAATTTTTGTCCAAAGTTTAGCAAATATCCACAAGGGAATTTATAAGAATTGCTTCATTTAGAGGACGAGATGGCAGGGAAGTAGGAGGAGGCGCCGTTTCAACCTGTACCCTAAAGTGAGCTGATTACCTACCAAAGAACTCCGATCACCCATGAAATCAGCCTGAGATCAGAATTATACACGTCTGGATATCTACGGGGGGCGGATGACGCCAGTGGGCAGGTAAAGAGGAGTGGGAACTTCGGACTGATATCGGAAGATAAACAAAAGGGGGAGGGAGCCATCAGAGGCGAATGATTGAAAAGGAATACCGGAGTACGAGAGTGCCCTGCGTCTGGGGACCAGCTTTAACTTGGAGTCTGGTTGAAAGCACTCAAAAAGAGAAAAGGATCACAGGGAGGAAATTGTGGGAATCCGGGTGGCTAGGGACAGGGGCTTAGTCCCGGGACCCAGGACAGCCTCCCCTGGCACTGAGCCAGAGAGAGTGCGGCGGAGAAACCAGGTCTTGGTCCCTGAGCCAGCAGCGCGCCCAAGAACACGTGGAGTCCGGCTCCCGTGAGGAGCTGGGAGCTGCGCCAGACAGCAGAACACGCAGGAACTACCAGCCTGAGATGTGCGCATCCCACGCTCTCCCCTGAGAGAGGTGCACGAAGGCCCAGCCTGGTGCTCTGGGTCCCATGCCACGCTAGAGCCAGAGAGGCCCACCTGTGCCCCACACCCTCCCCTGGGAGAGGTGCGCGCAAGCCCGGCGCTCTTAGACCCCGAAAGGCCAGGCAACCGCAGCCCCCACCAGCGGGAAAATCTCAGTGTGCAATTGCTGCTTGGAACCTCTCTGGCAGTCTGGAGCTGCCCAGACAGCCGCCACTGCCTTGCTTTTGCATCCAAGCAGGAGATCCTGTGTCCCCAGGGACCTCAACTAGAAACCTGCTCTGCCAGTGGCCTAAGGGCTGCAGCACCCACAGGGGAGCAGACTGAGGCTTCTCTCTGAGAGGGAGGTCGGAGCGCAGTTTGCTTTCCTCTAAACCTCCAAAACAATCAAAAGCTGTCAAGGCGAGAGAAAAGAAGTGAACAAACATAAAAACCTCCAGAGAACAAAAGCATGAAAAAAACGGTTTCCTCAGAGCCCACCCCCTTGAGGGGGGCGGGAGGATTTCACTCAGGGAACATCATTGACTGAAAACCCAAGTGGCAGGCCCCTCCCCCAGAAAACGAACCAGGAAAGAAAAAAAAAAAAAAGACTACAAGAGAACAACCACCACTACTTCAGAGATACAACTTTTATTTTTAACTCATTCCCACTACTCTGGTTCTTCTTTTTTTTTTTTTTTTTTCTTTTTTTTATATAGATAATTTTTTAACCTATTTACCATCACAGTGAGATGTCCAGTACATCAAATTCCATAATAAACTTCTAACCTGAACTTTTTGATACATACCTCTGTGTTTTTCTTTTGCTTTTCTATTTTTATTTTAATTTTAAAAAAATTTACTTTAGTTTAGTCCAGTTTATTCCTTTTTTATTTTTATTATCTAATATTCATATAGAATTAAACTTCAAGATAACCCCCTTTCTCCAACCAATGCTACCCCTATAGGTAAACCAATTTTTAATCCCCTTTTATCCTAGGAAAGTTGAGTCCTTTAACAAAGATATCAAGATACATCCAGGAAGAATCACAATAACCTTCCTCGCCCACACTGAGAATCTATAACCACGCACCCATCTTTTTCTTGTGCCAGTGTTTCTGTGTATTTGTGTTTGTCCTGATAGTATATAAATCTTATACTTGGGGTTCTTTTTGATGAGGTTCTTACTTTTTTTTTGCATATATATATATATATATATATATATATATATATATATATTCTCTTGTCACATACTTTTATTGGTCTCTTTGTTTGTCTGTTTTTGTTTGTATACTTCATAAATCTTACCTTGGGGCCAATTTGGGCTGAACCTTCTCTTTTATCTTCCCTTTCCTGTCTCTCTCTCTCTCTCTCTTTCTCTCACTTTTTCTTTTTCTTTTCTTTTTTCTCTCATTTGGGTGGGGAATCTTGATTGCTCAGAAGCGTTCCAGGGTGCACCTTGACTGCACCGCAGTCGATACATCCAGCTACATCTGTCCAGTCATCTCTCACCAAAATGACTAGGAGGAAGAATCCCCAACAGAAGAAAAATGCAGAGGATGGGCCTTCTGCAACAGAACTAATGGCTATCAACATAGACAATATGTCGGAAAGAGAATTCAGGCTAACAATTATCCAGGCAATAGCTAGGTTGGAGAAAGACATGGATGACCAAACAGAATTGATCAAGGCAGAATGGAAAGCCACCAGGGATGATGTTCACAATGTTAGGGCAGAGCTGAAGGCCACCAGGGATGAAGTTCACAATGCTCTCAATGAGTTCCAATCTAATCTAAATTCGCTAAAAGTTGGGGAAACTGAGACAGAAGATAGAATGAGTGATCTGGAGGAAAAACAGATAGAGAGAAAGGATCAGGAGGAAGCCTGGAACAAAGAGCTTAGAAGCCACAAAAACAGAATCAAGGAAATAAATGATGCCATGAAACGTTCCAACGTCAGAATTATTGGAATCCCTGAAGGGGAGGAGAAAGAAAGAAGTCAAGAAGATATAGTGGAGCAAGTTCTACATGAAAATTTTCCCAATCTCGCAAATGGAACCAGCGTTCATGTACTAGAGGCAGAACGATCTCCCCCCAAGGTTATAAATTCCAAAAAAAATCCAGGCACCTGACAGTAAAACTGAGAAATCATAACTGTAGATATAATCTTTTGAAAGCTGCTAGGACAAAAAAGCTCCTTACATACAGAGGAAAGCCTATCAGAATAACATCAGACCTGTCCACAGAGACCTGGCAAGCCAGAAAGGGCTGGCAAGATATATTCAGGGCACTAAATGAGAAGAACATGCAGCCAAGAATACTTTATCCAGCAAGAGTGACATTCAAAATGGATGGAGAGATAAAGAGTTTCCAAGACAGGCAAGGCTTAAAAGACTATGCAACCACCAAGCCGATGCTGCAGGAAATATTAAGGGGGGTTCTATAAAAGAGGAAAAATCCCAAGAATAGCATTGAACAGAAATATAGAGACAATTGACAGAAAGAAAGACTTCAAAGATAACACAATGTCAATAAAAACGTATCTCTCAATAATCACTCTCAATGTGAATGGCCTAAATGCGCCCATAAAACGACATGGGGTTGCAGATTGGATAAACGACAGGACCCATCCATATGTTGTCTACAAGAGACCCATTTTGAACCTAAAGATACACCCAGACTGAAAGTGAAGGGATGGAGAAACAATTTTCATGCCAATGGGCCTCAAAAGAAGGCCGGGGCGATTCTCATATCAGATAAATTAGATTTTAAACTAAAGACGGTAGTCAGAGATAAATTAGATTTTAAACTAATGACGGTAGTCAGAGACACAGAAGGACACTACATCATTCTTAAAGGGACTATCCACCAAGATGATGTAACAATTGTAAATATCTATGCCCACGATATGGGAGCAGCCAATTACATAAGAAAACTATTAATCAAGATAGAGTCATATTGATATGAATACATTAATAGTAGGAGATCTTAACACACCTCTCAGAAATAGACAGATCATCAAAGTAGAAAATCAATAAAGAAACGAGAGCATTGAATGACACATTGGACCAGATGGACCTCATAGATATATACAGAACATTCCACCCTAAAACAACAGAATACTCATTCTTCTCAAGTGCACATGGAACCTTCTCCAGAATAGATCACATACTGGGTCACAAATCAGGGCTCAACTGACACCAAAACATTGAGATTTTTCCCTGCATATTCTCAGATCACAATGCTTTGAAACTGGAGCTCAATCACAAGGAAAAGTTCAGAAGGCACACAAACACCTGAAAGCTAAAGACCACCTTGCTTAAGAATGCTTGGATCAACCAGGAGATCAAAGAACTTAAACAATTCATGGAAACCAAGGAGAATGAAGACACTTCCGTCCAAAGCCTATGGGATACAGCAAAGGCAGTCCTAAGGGGGAAATACATAGCCATCCAAGCCTCCCTCAAAAAAATTGAAAAATCCAGAATACAGAAGCTGTCTCTACACCTTAAAGAACTGGAGAATCAACAACAAATCAAACCAACTCCCCATGTAAGAAGGGAATTAATCAAGATTAGAGCAGAGATCGATGAGGTAGAAACCGGAGATACAGTAGAATGTATCAATGAAACTAGAAGGTGGTTTTTTGAAAGAATCAATAAGATCGATAAACCATTGGCCACACTAATCCAAAAGAAAAGAGAGAAAGCCCAAATTAATAAAATTATGAATGAAAAGGGAGAGATCACAACTAACACCGAGGAAGTAGAAACAATCATCAGAAGTTATTATCAACAGTTATATGCCAATAAGCTAAGCAACCTAGATGAAATGGATGCATTCCTGGAAAACTATAAACTCCCAAAATTGAACCAGGAAGAAATGGACAACCTGAATAGACCAATGTCTAACAACAAGATTGAAGCAGTGATCAAAAGCCTCCCAAAAAACAAGAGCTCGGGACCTGATGGATTCCCTGGGGAATACCATCAAACTTTCAAAGAAGAAATAACACCTATTCTCCTGAAGCTGTTT
>JAHRIG010000561.1:0-34766 GCA_020311275.1 Eira barbara | reverse complement strand
ACCTGCTTGATTTCCATTTACCAGTTTGATCTCACATAGTCACACATGTCGGGGGTGTAGGTATGTTTCCCCTTAAAGTGGCATGATCCTACACCCAGAATTGTGGAGGCTTTGTGAGGTGTCCAAGAACACTGGGCTGAGAGTGAGCCCCAGGATTTGGACCTGTGCTCCTCCCACAGGACCTAATACCCACCCTGAGCCCCCTTCAGGACAGAATGCACAGGCTCATGGGGAACGTGGGATCCTGCCTGTAGTGAGGACTTTGTTCTAGAATTTATCGGAAATACAGTATCAGGGTACATGCAGGTGTTCTTTCAAGTCTCTAAGGTTTCACTGTCACTGTGTTCATCCCAAGTCATCTCTGGGATTATTGTAATAGTTTTGATGATTGTGCTTGACGAACAATGAACTGCACACAGGCAGAGAGTGTGATATGAGAAACACAGGTGTCCGAATCAACAGTATCCAGAACAAGAAAATCCATTATCCACAAAATTTCCTGCATTTGCAGTTTTTCCTTCCTCATTCCTTCTTCGCTCTGTCCCCACATTATTATTGATCTTCATGTTACCTCACACTAGCTTTAATTTTCTAGAATATATAATTTTGTAATTGTATTAAATGTACCTTTATTACTAGGGCTTCTATTGCTGAGACAAATACTTGACAATACCCCTATATTTATTATGTTTTTTATTTTTTATGATGGGCAGCTTTCCAAAGATGACATAGAGCACAATATGTCCACTTAATTAATTAATTAATTAATTAATTAAAATTTCTTTTCAGCATAAAAGAATTCATTGTTTTTACCACACCCAGTGCTCCATGCAGTCCGTGCCCTCCCTAGTACCCACCACTGGGTTCCCCCAACCTCCCACCCCCCGCTCCTTCAAAACCTTCAGGTTGTTTTTCAGAGTCCACAGTCTCTCATGGTTCACCTCCCCTTCCAATTTCCCTCAACTCCCTTCTCCTCTCCATCTCCCCATGTCCTGTGTGTTATTTTTTATGCTCCAAAAATAAGTGAAACGACATGATAATTGACTTTCTCTGCTTGACTTATTTCACTCAGCATAATCTCTTCCATTCCCTTCCATGTTGCTACAAACCTTGGGTATTCATCCTTTCTGATAGAGGCATCATACTCCACAGTGTATATGGACCACATCTTCCTTATCCATTCATCTGTTGAAGGGCATCTTGGCTCTTTCCACAGTTTGGGGACCGTGGCCATTGCTGCTATAAACATTGGGGTACAGATGGCCCTTCTTTTCACTACATCTGTATCTTTGGGGTAAATGCCCAGTAGTGCAATTGCAGGGTCATAGGGAAGCTCTATTTTTAATTTCTTGAGGAATCTCCACGCTGTTCTCCAAAGTGGCTGCGCCAGCTTGCATTCCCACCAACAGTGTAAGAGGGTTCTCGTCTCTCCACATCCTCTCCAACACACGTTGTTTCCTTTCTCGCTTAATTTGGCCATTCTAACTGGTGTAAGGTGATATCCAATGTGGTTTTGATTTGAATCTCCCTGATGGCTAGTGATGATGAACATTTTTCATGTGTCTGATAGCCATCTGTATGTCTTCATTGGAGAAGCGTCTGTTCATGTCTTCTATCCAGTTTTTGACATGATTATCTGTTTTGTGTGTGTTGAGTTTGAGAAGTTCTTTATAGATCCTGGATATCAAACTTTTTTCTGTACTGTCATTTGCAAATACCTTCCTCCATTCCATGGGTTGCTTCTTTGTTTTGTTGACTGTTTCCTATGCTGTGCAGAAGCTTTTGATCTTGATGAAGTCCCAAAAATTCATTTTTGCTTTTGTTTCCTTTGCCTTTCAGACATATCTTGAAAGAAGTTTCTGTGGCTGATATCGAAGAGGTTACTGCCTATGTTCTCCTCTAGGATTCTGATTGATTCCTGTCTCACGTTAAGTTATTTTATCCATTTCAAGTTTATCTTTGTGTACTGTGTAAGAGAATGGTCAAGTTTCATTCTTCTACATATAGCTGTCCAGTTTTCCCAGCACCATTTATTGAAGAGACTGTCTTTTTCCACAGTATATTTTTTCCTGTTTTGTCGAAGATTATTTGACCATAGAGTTGAGGGTCCATATCTGGGCTCTCTATTCTGTTCCACTGGTCTATGTGTCTGTGTTTATGCCAGTACCATGCTGTCTTGGTGATCACAGCATTGTAGTAAAGCTTGAAATCAGGTAACGTGATGAAGCCAGTTTTGTTTTTCTTTTTCAACATTTTCTTAGCGATTCGGGGTCTCTTCTGATTCCATACAAATTTTAGGATTATTTGCTCCAGTTCTTTGAAAAATATTGGTGGAATTTTGAGCTGAAAGGCACTAAAAGTATCTATTGCTCTAGGCAGTATAGACATTTTAACAATGTTTATTCTTCTGATACAAGAGCATGGAATGGTCTTCCATCTTTTTGTGTCTTCTTCAATTTCTTTCATGAGTGTTCTGTAGTTCCTCGAGTACAGATCCTTAACCTCTTTGGTTAGCTTTATTCCAAGGTATCTTATGGTTCTTGGTGCTATAGTAAATGGAATTGATTCTCTAATTTCCCATTCTGTATTTTCATTGTTAGTGTATAAAAAGCCACTGATTTCTGTACATTGACTTTGTATCCTGCCACTTTACTGAATTGCTGTATGAGTTCTAGTAGTTTGGGGGTGGGGTCTTTTGGGTTTTCCATATAAAGTATCATGTCATCTGCGAAGGGAGAGCGTTTGATTTGTCAATTTTTTTGAGGGAGGCTTGGATGGCTGTGTATTTCCCCCTTAGGACCGCCTTTGCTGTATCCCATAGGTTTTGGATCGAAGTGTCTTCTTTCTCATTTGTTTCCATGAATTGTTTAAGTTCTTCTTTGATCTGCTGGTTGATCCAAGCATTCTTAAGCAAGGTCGTCTTTAGCTTCCAGGTATTTGATTTCCTTCCAAACTTTTCCTCGTGGCTGAGCTCCAGTTTCAAAGCAGTGTAATCTGAGAATATTCAGGGAATAATCTCAGTCTTTTGGAATTGGTTGAGTCCTCATTTGTGACCCAGTATGTGGTCTATTCTGGAGAAGGTTCCATGTGCACTTGAGAAGAATGAGTATTCTGTTGTTTGAGGGTGGAATGTTCTGTATATATCTATGAGGTCCATCTGGTCCAATGTGTCATTCAATGCTCTTGTTTCTTTATTGATTTTCTGCTTCGATGATCTGTCTATTACTGAGAGAGGCGTGTTAAGATCTCCTACTATTAATGTATTCATATCAATATGACTCTTTATCTTGATTAATAGTTTTCTTATGTAATTGGCTGCTCCCATATCGGGGGCATAGATATTTACAGTTGTTAGATCAACTTGGTGGATAGTCCCTTTAAGAACGCTGTAGTGTCCTTCTGTATCTCTGACTACAGTCTTTAGTTTAAAATCTAATTTATCTGATATGAGAATCGCTACCCCAGCCTTCTTTTGAGGCCCATTGGCATGAAAGATGTTTCTCCATCCCTTCACTTTTAGTCTGGGTGTATCTTTAGGTTCCAAATGGGTCTCTTGTAGACAACATATGGATGGGTCCTGTCGTTTTATCCAATCTGCAACCCTGTGCCGTTTTATGGGTGCATTTAGGCCATTCACATTGAGAGTGATTATTGAGAGATACGTTTTTATTGACATCATGTTACCTTTGAAGTCTTTCTTTCTGTCGATTGTCTCTATATTCCTGTTCAATGCTATTCTTAGGATTTTTCCTCTTTTATAGAACCTCCCTTAATATTTCCTGCAGCGTCGGCTTGGTGGTTGCATAGTCTTTTAAGCCTTGCCGGTCTTGGAAACTCTTTATCTCTCCATCCATTTTGAATGTCAGTCATGCTGGATAAAGTATTCTTGGCTGCATGTTCTTCTCATTTAGTGCCCTGAATATATTTTGCCAGCCCTTTCTGGCTGCCAGATCTCTGTGGACAGGTCTGATGTTATTCTGATGGGCTTTCCTCTGTACGTAAGAAGCTTCTTTGTCCTAGCTGCCTTCAAGGGAGTTTCTCTATAATTCCTCATTCTTACTATCAGGTGTCTCGAGGACTTTTGAGAATCTATAATCTTGGGGGGAGACCGTTCTGCCTCTAGTACATGAACGCTGGTTCCATTCGCGAGATTGGGAAAATGTTCATGGAGAACTTGTTCCACTATATCTTCTAGACTTCTTTCTTTCTCCTCCCCTTAAGGAATTCCAATAATTCTGATGTTGGGACATTTCATGGCATCATTTATTTCCCTGATTCTGTTTTCGTGGCTTCTAAGCTGTTTGTTCCAGGCTTCCTCCTGATCCTTTTTCTCTGTTTGTCCTCCAGATCACTAGTTCTATCTTCTGTTTCAGTTACCCTAGCTTTTAGAGAATTTAGATTAGATTGGAACTCATTGAGAGCATTTTGAACATCATCCTTGGTGGCTTTCAGTTCTGCCCTAACATTGTGAACATCATATCTGGTATGTTTCCGTTCTACCCTAATTGATTCCGTTTGGTCATCCATGGCTTTCTCCAAACTAGCTATTGCCTGGATAATTGTTAGCCTGAATTTCCTTTTCAACATATTGTCTATTTTGATAGCCATCAGTTCTGTTGCAGAAGGCCCATCCTCTGAATTTTTCTTCTGTTGGGCATTCCTCCTCCTAGTCATTTGGTGAGAGATGGCTGAACGGATGTAGCTGGATGTATTGACCGTGGTGCAGTCAAGGTGCACCCTGGAATACTTCTGAGCAATCAAGAGTCCCCACCCAAACAAAAGAAAAAAAAGAAAAAGAGAGAGAGAGAGAGACAGGGAAAAAAAAAAAAGAAAGATAAAAGAGAAGGTTCAGCCCAAATGGGCCCCAAGGTGAGATTTATGAAGTATACAAACAAAAACAGACTAATAAAAAGACTGATTAAATTATATGACAAGAGAAAAAATATATATATAAAAGGAAACAAACAAACAAAAAAAGAACCTCGTCAAAAAGAACCCCACGTATAAGATTTATATACTACAGGGACAAACATAAATACACAGAAACACTGGCAGAAGAAAAAGATTAGAGAGTGGTTATAAACTCTCATTGTGGGCGATGAAAGTTATTTTGATTCTTCCTGGATGTATCTTGATATCTTTGTTAAATGACTCATTTTCTTAAGATAACGGGAGATTAAAAATTAGTTTACCTATAGGGGTATCATTGATTGGGGAATGGGGATTACCTTGAAGTTTAACTCTATGTGAATATTAAAAAATAAAAATAAAAAAAAAATGAACTCAACTAAAATAAAATTTAAAAAAATTAAAAAATAGAAAGCAATAGAGAATCACGGTTATACATATCAAAAAGTTCAGGTTAAAAGGTTATTATGGAATTTGATGTACGGGATATCTCAGTGTTATGGTAAATAGGCTAAAAAATTATCTATATAAAAAATAAAAAAAAATTAAAAAATGAACCAGAATAGTGGGAAAGAATTAAAAATAAAGTTGTATCTCTGAAGTAGTTGTGGTTCTCTTGTCGTTTTTGTTTGTTTGTTTATTTGTTTTGTTTTTTTCCGGTTGGCTTTTTGGGGGAGGGGTCTGCCGCATAGGTTTATGCAGTGTTTCCTGATTTAAGTCCTCCCGGCCCCCTCAAGGGGGTGGGCCCTGAGGAAACCGGTTTTTCAGGCTTTTGTTCTGTGGAGGTTTTTATGTTTGTTTGTTCATTAGTTTTCTCTCCCCTTGGTGGCTCTTGATGGTTTTTGGAGGTTTAGAGAAAAGCAAACTGCACCCAGACCTCCCTCTCAGAGAGAAGTCTCAGTCTGCTCCCCTCTGGGTGCACCAGAGCACATAAATTCCCCCTTGGCCGCTGGCAGAGCACGTTCCCACTCACGGTCCCTGGGGACACAGGAACTCCTGTTTGTACCCAAAACCACAACAGCGGTGGCTGTCTGGGCAGTTCCAGACCACCAGAGAGGTTTCAAGCATCAATAGCACACTGAGATTTTCCCGCTGAGCAGGCAGGGAGTACTCAGCCTTTCCGGACTGAGAGCTCCCGTCTGTCGCCTGCACGCACCTCTCTCAGGGGAGGGCGCAGCACACAACTCAGACTGTGATAGCGTAGCATTGCGCACATGTGGGTACTGCAAAAAGGCTGTATTTCTGCCAGCTGGCGAGGATCCCAGACCTCCATGGGAGCCGCACCCCATGCACCCTCAGGCGTGCTTGCTCTTGGCTCAGGGACCAAGACCTGGTTTGTTCGCCGCACTCTCTCTGGCTCAGCGCCAGGGGTGGCTGTCCTCGGTCCGGGGACTTAAGCCCCTGTCCCTAACTGCCACGATTCCCACAATTTCCCCCTGCGACCCTTTGCTCTTTTTGAGTGCTTTCAACCTGACTCCATGTTAATGCTGGTCCCCAGTCACAGGGCATTCTTGTATTGGGGTAGTACTTTCCAATGTGTCGCTTCTGGTGGCTCCCTCCCCCTTTTGTTTATCTTCTGATACCAGTCCAACATTCCCACTCTGCTTTACCTGCCCACTGGCATCTTCTGCCCCCATAGAGATCCAAATGTGTATAATTCTGATCTCAGGCTGATTTCATGGGTGATCAGAATTCCTTGGTAGGTAATCACCTCACTTTAGGGTACAGGTTGAAACGGTGCCTCCTCCTAGTTCCCCACCATCTTGTCCCCCTCTCCAAATTCTATTTATTTTAGTTACCATACAGTACATCATTAGTTTTGATGTTGTGTTTCTGTATTTCAATAAACTCATTACTGAGATTGGAGTTGCAAGAGCTAAAGAAATAAATAGAACAAACTTGAGATCAACAAATTCATGTCAATATACCTTCTAATTGTGGTCATGAGACAAATAATAAACTTAAACTCTCAGGAGTGACAAATACTCGCAGGTACTAAGAACCAGCATCTTGGCATATTGTGAATGCAGATCCCTGATGACAAATAAACTATCACAAGGTTTAGATAGAATATTTAATGGATTTCTTGTCATTATATGAGCTAAAGGTGTTATAGTGTGAGGTTCTCCAGGATCATATCATTAAATCAATCCTGTCCTCATGCATTCCTATCATGTAGGATTTAGACAAATCATGAAAAGCCTCCCTGTACCCCGGTGGTCCTGGCAGGATGGGAGGAAGATGACTCAGAGCAGGAATGCATGGAGATCCACGCACCCTGTGTCCACCACAGAAATGAGGAATTTATCTGCAGAGGAAGCCCTCAGAAGCAGCATCCTGGGGTCACAGGTGGAGCCCCATAGGATCTGGGAGAGGAACAGACGCCACAATCTCAGTTCTGTTGAGGACCACACACACTTTTCACATGAGAGCCTTAGTTTCAGGGAAAGGTAGGGAAACAGGAAGCTGATGACACCCAGGGACCACTGGAGCTGTGGGAGGGGACAACCGGGAAGAACAGAATGACTGTGGACCCAGAGACAGGCAAGAATACATGGACTTGGTCCACTGTTGGAGGAGGGACAGTGACACATGAAGGCCTCCCCTGACCCAGGTTCCTGGGAGCACCTGAGGCTAAGGCTATGTCATCAAGTCAGTGTCCTTGTAGCCTGAAGCCTTCCACCACAGTAACGACTGTCACCTGAGTAGAGCAGAGGAGTGTACTGGAGAGTGGAAGTAGATTCTACATGGGGGAGCTCAAGGACAGCACAGTGCTGATCCAGGAACAGAAACAGGAGATCTCTGGAGGAATCTGAACTCTTGTGTGGCTACAGCAGAGACACATTTCACTGCTGCTACCCACGTAGCCCATTTCCAAGTGGAGCCAGGAAGAGAGTCACACGCTCCACAGCATAGGCCTCACAAAGAGAGGGTGTGATCATCTACAGGAAGCATAAAACATAACAATATAATACCAAGTGTCCTGTGCATGGTAGACATTCATGAAACTCCACCATAATTCCAGGCATTCCGTACTGTTGGTGAACCTCTGTGTTCCACCCGCCCCTCTATTCTCTTGTGGTTCAGTCCTGCGTGTGCAAGTTTGGGGACAGCAGCTCCATGTACAAATCATGTGGACATTTGTCAAAGCTGGGTCACTCCACTGTATTTGGTAATTCGAGCTGCTCCACTCATCGTGAGTGGATTTAACTTCCCTGAAACACCTTCGCGACCAGATATGCTCACATGTAAAGGACAGAATAGGATGGGAGAGCTGTCAGATTTTGTCATCACTCCAATCAGTGTCACCTCCCTGGGAACTTCCTGGGAGAACCCTCACCTCTCAGTGACACATTTACACAAGTAACACCTTCTCTGGTCCTGCAATGACACTTCACACTTGTGTGACAGGGGCAGGTCACCCACTTCAACATGTGTCCTCATCACTGCACTCAGTGATTTAGATCAGTGCTCTGTGAAGACCCTTCTCTCGTTGTCTTCATGAACAGAGCTGTGGAGGCAGGATCTTGTCCCCTGGCTCCCCTGTAGGTTGTTAATGTGAATTAAATAATAAATACATTACCTGCCTGATAGAGGGATTGAAGACCATGAGAAGTTGGCGGATCCAGGTATGAGGACACATCTGGACCCTGTGTTAGGGTTTGGAAGAGTGGGCTGACCAGCTCGGGGACTGTAGAAGGGAAGAGACATCCACAGCGTCCAGGTCCAGGGGCGTCTCAAACTCACATTTTGTTCTCTGGGTACTTAATCTGCACAGACAGAGGTGAGTGTCCACCTTGGCTCCAGGGTGTGTGTGGACCTGGATAGAGAGCAGCTGACATCACTGCTCAGAGGGAAGGCAATGAATAGAAGTGTTTATATTTATGTGGGTGCAGGTGGGTTTCTATGGGATTCTCATCCCCAGGAACAAAGCAACTGGCATGTGGGGGTAACAGCTGTCTGTGACGTGGACATTGTCAATGACAACTCTGACTGGGTACTAGGGTGTGTTCCCTGGTTAGTTCAGAGACCCATTAAGCAAAGGATTGCATCAGTATCTGAGAGAACACAGGCAGTAACCTCTTAGATCCTCAACTGCAGCAACTTCTTGCAAGATGGGTCTCTAAAAACAAGGAAAACACGAACAGAAAAGAATTTTGGGACTTCACCAAGATAAAAATCTGCAATGCAAAGGAAACAGTCAAGAAAACTAAAAGGCAACCTATGGAATGGGAGAAGATATTTGCAAATGACACTACAGACAAAGGGTTTATATCCAAGGTCTATAAAGAACTGACCAGACTGAACACCCAAAAAACAAATAAGTCAGTCAAAAATTGGGCAGAAGGAATGAATAGACACTTCTCCCGAGAAACATACAACTGGCCAACAGACACATGAAAAAATGCTCCACATCTCTTGTCACCATGGAAATGTCAATCAAAACCACAATGAGATATCACCTTTCATGAGTTAGAAAGGCTAAAATGAACAAGACAGGGAACAACAAATGTTGGAGAGGATGTGAAGAAAGGGGAACTCTCTTATGCTGTTGGTGGGAATGCAAGTTGATACAGCCACTTTGGAAAACAGTGTCTAGATTCCTCAAAAAGTTAAAAATAGAACTACCCTATGACTCAGCAAATGCACTACTGGGTATTAACCCCCAAAGATACAGATGTAGCGAAAAAAGGAGCACATGTACCCCAATATTCATAGGATTAATGTCCACTATAGTGAAACTGTGGAAGGAGCTGAGATGTCCTTCCACATATGAATGGATAATGAAGACGTGGTCCAAACACACAATGGAATATTACTCAGACATCAGAAAGGATGAATACCTACCATTTCATCGACTTGGATGGAACCGGAGGGTGTTATGTCAAGTAGAATAAGTCAAGCAGAGAAAGATAATTATCCTATGGTTTCACTTCTATGTGGAACATAAGGAATAGTGAGGAGGACCACAGAGAAAGTCAATTATCATACGGTTTTACTTACTTGTGCAGCATAAGGAATAACACAGAGGACATTAAGAGATTAAAGGAAAACTGAATTGTGGTAAATTGGAGGGGGATATGAAGCATGAGAGACTGTGGACTCTGAGAAACAAACTGAGGGTTTGGGAGTGGAGGGGATGGTGGGATGGGTGAGCCTGGTGGTGGGTATTAAGGAGGACACGTATTGCATGGAGCACTGGGTGTGGTGCATAAACAGTGAATCTTGGAACACTGAAAAAAAAATCAGGGAGGAAGACAAACCATGAGAGACTCTGGATTCTAGGAAACAAACAAGGATTACAGAAGTGAGGGTGGTGGGGGATGGGGCAGCCAGGTGATGGGTATTAAGGAGGGCAGGTGATGCGATGAGCACTGGGTGTTATACACAACTAATGAATCTTTGAACACTACATCAAAACTAATGATGTACTATATGTTGGCTAAGTGAACAATAAAAAAGAATACAGACTTTTTCACGTTTTTTAAAAATTTCTTTTCAGTGTTCCATTATTCATTGTTCACACACCAAGGAAATAAGGGCTTCGAATGACACACTGGACCAGATAGACTTCTTTGTTATTTATTTGGGCCCTTTCTCTTTCATTTTGATAAACGTAGGTAGAGGATTCTCAGGTGTATTTTGGTTTTCCCCCCCAAAGTATCACGTGACGTGATGAGCACAGGGTTTTATGCTAAACAGATGGAGAATTAAATATTATATCAAAAGTCAATGATGTACTATACCTTGGCTAATTGAATTAGAAAAACATATGCAGACCCCGGTTTCTTTGATCTGTTCTGTGTTTCTTAGTTTCTATATAATCTCTTTCTGCTCCAATCTTGCTATTTCCTTCCTTCTGCTATATTTAGGATCAGTTGCTCTTTCTCTAGCAGCTTTAGGTGTAATGTTAGGTTGTTTATTTGAGATTCTTCTTGTTTCTTGAGGTTTTCCTGTATGCTGTGTGTTTCTGTCTTAGGACCACTTTGCTGCAGAGAAATGACAGGGTGGTGATAGAGGTTTTATACTCTTTTCTTAAATTTAATTTTATTTTTTCAGTGGAGGTTTTTACTCGTGTGTGTGTGTGTGTGTGTGTGTGTGTGTGTGAGACCTTCTGGCCCCGCTGAAGGTTCTTGTGATCCACAGTGAGTGCCCCTGAGATTCTTATGAAGGGTTTGTTGATCTGCATCAGGATATTTGTAATTTTTTGGTATTTAAGGACAAGAGGAAACTAATGTAACTGACTCTTTTTTTTTTTTTTTTGCATGTTAGCATATTTCTCTTCCTGTTACAACTAAGTTTCTAAGTCAGAGAGTGAGTAGGTAAGCACAGAATAATGTCAAGGAGGCTCCCATAGGGAAACTGCTCTATGGAGAGGAAACACCAGACCCTGACAGGAAACCTGCCATAACCGCCATCTACCCCTGTTCCTGAGATTAAAGACAGAATTGGTGAGCAGTGTGCACCCTCTGCTGGTCTGATATTCTTATAGTTTGAGGTTTGTGTCTGGGCTCACACTGATGTCCCCTCACTGTGTCTGTTGCACAATAATACACGGCTGTGTCCTCGGCTCTCAGGCTGTTCATCTGCAGATACAGCGTGTTCTTGCCATTGTCTCTGGAGATGGTGAATCGGCCCTTCACAGAGTCTGTGTAGCTTGTGCTACTTCCATCATAGCTAATACCTGCGACCCACTGCAGCCCCTTCCCTGGAGCCTGGCGGACCCAGCTCATGCCATAGCTACTGAAGGTAAATCCAGAGGCTGCACAGGAGAGTCTCAGGGACCCTCCAGGCTTTGCCAGGTCTCCCCCAGATTCCACCAGCTGCACCTCACACTGGACACCTGCAGACACAAGACATCCCAGTCAGGAAACCATCACACACCCATGGTTTCTTTCACTCATATACACTCACATCCTCGACATCTCTTGTTGTCCATAAATTACCTTTTAAAAGAGCAACAAGGAAAACCCAGCCAAGCACAAACTCCATAGTGAGTTGTCTGTGTCCTGTCCTGAGTACTGACCGGAACACCTGGGAATCCTGGTGCTGGGGCTCCTCTCCCAGTTGCTGAGCCAGGTTTGGGCTGTTTTTAATCAGCAGATGGAGGACCCTATTTGCATGTTCTCTGACTATATATTCAGCTTGGTATCTACGTGACCATAGAGGGCCATGACCAGAAGATATCCGACTGCCTTTGCTTTGGTTGTTTTGACCACTTTAGAAAAAAAAATATGATTTTCATTATATAACTTTCCAGATACACACTTGGACATGTGCTACTTTCTTTTTATATATTCACACAAATGTGGGACTGATATCATGTTATGCCATAATGAAATGTAGACCTATACCCAGAATTTTAGAGGGTTTTTTGAGGTGTCCAAGAGCACACACAGGGTGAGAGTGAGCCCTAGTATGTGGCCTTGTGCTCATCCCCACAGGACACACTGTCCCCTGAACCACTTGGAGGACAGAGTTGGCAGCTGGTGAGGAATGTGGAACCCCTCCTGTAATGGGGACAGGATGATTTTACTTCCTCTCTATGTTGTCCTGAAATATAGAGAGCATCGGGTTTGTGTAGGTGTATTTTCTAACATTTCAATATCTATGTGTTCCACCCAAGTCATCTCTGGGATTATTTGTAAGAATTTTGGTGAGTGTGCTTGAATGGAATGAACGGCTAATAGGCAGAGTGTGTCAGAGGATAAACATGGGTGTGAGAATCAACATTATCCAGGGCGAACAAATCAAACCTCCATAAAACTTCCTGTATTTTCTCTGGAATTCCTCCTTCCTCTTCCCTTCTTCACCCTGTCGACACATAACTATGGGTTGTTCTCATGTTACTTAGACTAGTTTCAATTTTAAAGAATTTATATTGTATGTAATTTTATTTGTAGGACTTTTTTATACTCTGCACATATCCTTGAAAATTCAACCGTGCTGCTGTCTGTAACAAGAATCATTTATTTTAATGTTTGGCAGTTACCCAAGGAGTGAACATAATATAATTTTATTTATAGTATTTTTAATTATTTATTTATACATTTATATTTATTTATATATAAATATTTACATATATTTATATATAATATTTATATATTTATTTTAATTTTATAAAATTTTATTTTATATTTATTTTATTTATTTATATATTTATATTATTTATTTATATATTTATATTTATTTATATTATTTATATATAAATATTTATATATATATTTTTACATATAATATATAATATTTATATATTTATTTTAATTTTTTAAAATTTTATTTTATAGATTGCACCTATGGCAGAGAGTTTTACCTCTGGATCTTTTCCTGTTTTGAATTCCTCTCTCTAGGCATTTTACCAGGGAGGAATGGATGAATGAGTGAAAAAAACACAAATAGCAACACAAACTGAAGTGAAATACAAACTAGACAAATCTTTTTTTTTTAATTTTTTCATTCCTTTTCAACGTAACAGTATTCATTGTTTTTTCACCACGCCCAGTGCTCCATACAATCCGTGCCCTCCCCAATACCCACCACCTGGTTCCACCAAACACCCACCATCCCCCCGCCTCTTCAAAACCCTCAGGTTGTTTGTCAGACTCCATAGTCTCTCATAGTTCACCTCCCCTTCCAATTCCCCTCAACTCCCTTCTCCTCTCCATCTACCCTTGTCCTCCATATTGTTTGTTATGCTCCACAAATAAGTGAAACCACATGATACTTGACTCTTTCTGATTGACTTATTTCACTCAGCATTATCTCTTCCAGTCCCGTCCATGTTGATATAAAAGTTGGGTATTCATCCTTTCTGATGGAGGCATCATACTCCATAGTGTATATGGACCACATCTTCCTTATCCATTCATCCGTTGAAGGGCATCTTGCTTCTTTCCACAGTTTGGCGACCGTGGCCATTGCTGCTATAAACATTGGGGTACAGATGGCCCTTCTTTTCACTACATCTGTATCTTTGGGGTAAATACCCAGGAGTAAAATTGCAGGGTCATAGGAAAGCTCTATTTTTAATTTCTTGAGAAATCTCCACACTGTTCTCCAAAGTGGCTGCACCAAGTTGCCTTCCCCCCAACAGTTTAAGAGGGTTCCTCTTTCACCACATCCTCTCCGACACACGTTGTTTCCTGTCTTGCTAATTTTGGCCATTCTAACTGGTGGAAGGTGGTATCTCAATGTGGTTTTAATTTGAATCTCCCTGATGGCTAGTGATGATGAACGTTTTTCATGTGTCTGATAGTCATTTGTATGTCTTCATTGGAGAAGTGTCTGTTCATATCTTCTGCTCATTTTTTAATATGATTGTCTGTTTTGTGTGTGTTGAGTTTGAGGAGTTCTTTATAGATCCTGGATATCAACCTTTTGTTTGGACTGTCATTTGCAAATATCTTCTCCCATTCCTTGGGTTGCCTCTTTGTTTTGTTGACTGTTTCACTTGCTGTGCAGAAGCTTTTGATCTTGATGCAGTCCCAAAAGTTAATTTTTGCTTTTGTTTCCTTTGCCTTTGAACATATCTTGAAAGAAGTTGCTGTGGGTGATATCGAAGAGGATACTGCCTGTGTTCTCCTCTAGGATTCTGATGGATTCCTGCCTCATGTTGAGGTCTTTTATCCATTTTGAGTTTATCTTTGTGTACTGTGTAAGTGAATGGTCGAGTTTCATTTTCCTACATATAGCTCTCCAGTTTTCCCAGCACCATTTATTGAAGAGACTGTCTTTTTTCCACTGGATATTTTTTTCTGTTTTGTCGAAGATTATTTGACCATAGATTTTAGGGTCCATATCTGGGCTCTCTACTCTGTTCCACTGGTCTATGTGTCTGTTTTTAGGCCAGTACCATGCTGTCTTGGTGATCACAGCTTTGTAGTAAAGCTTGAAACCAGGTAACGTGATGCCGCCAGCTTTATTTTTGTTTTTCAACATTTCCTTAGCAATTCGGGATCTCTTCTGATTCCATACAACTTTTAGGATTATTTGCTCCAGCTCTTTGAAAAAAACCGGTGGAATTTTGATCAAAATAGCATTAAAATTATAGATTGCTCTGGGCAGTATAGACATTTTAACGATGTTTATTCTTCCGATCCAAGAGCATGGAATGGTCTTCCATCTTTTTGTGTCTTCTTCAATTTCTTTCATGAGCGTTCTGTAGTTCCTCGAGTACAGATCCTTAACCGCTTTGGTTCGGTTTATTCCGAGGTATCTTATGGTTCTTGGTGCTATAGTAAATGGAATCCATTCTCTAATTTGCCTTTCTGTATTTTCATTGTTAGTGTGTAAGAAAGCCACTGATTTCTGGACATTGACTTTGTATCCTGCCACATTACTGAATTGCTGTATGAGTTCTGGTAGTTTGGGGGTGGAATCTTTTGGGTTTTCCATATAAAGAATCTTGTCATCTGCGAAGAGAGAGAGTTTGACTTCTTCCTTGACAATTTGGATACCTTTTATTTCTCTTTGTTGTCTGATTGCTGTTGCTAGGGCTTCTAATACTGTGTTGAACAAGAGTGGTGAGAGTAGGCATCCTTGTCGTGTTCCTGATCTCAACGGGAAGGCTGCAAGCTTTTTCCCATTGAGGATGATATTTGCTGTGGGTCTTTCATAGATAGATTTGATGAAATTCAGGAATGTTCCCTCTATCCCTATACTTTGAAGTGTTTTAATCAGGAACGGATGCTGGATTTTGTCAAACGCTTTTTCTGCATCAATTGAGAGGATCATGTGGTTCTTCTCTCTTCTCTTATTGATTTGTTCTATCACATTGATTGATTTGCGAATGTTGAACCATCCTTGTAACCCAGGGATGAATCCCACCTGGTCATGGTAGATAATCTTTTTGATGTGCTGTTGGATCCTATTTGCTAGGATCTTGTTGAGTATCTTAGCATCCATATTCATCAGTTATATTGGTCTGAAATTCTCCTTTTTGGTAGGGTCTTTGCCTAGTTTGGGGATCAGGGTAATGCTGGCTTCATAAAAAGAGTCTGGAGGTTTTCCGTCTGCTTCAATTTTTTGAAACAGCTTCAGGAGAATAGGTGTTATTTCTTCTTTGAAAGTTTGATAGAATTTCCCAGGGAATCCGTCATGTCCTGGGCTCTTATTTTTTGGGAGGTTTTTGATCACTGCTTCAATCTCGTTACTAGATATCGGTCTACTCAGGTGGTCAATTTCTTCCTGGTTCAATTTTGGGAGTTTATAGTTTTCCAGGAATGCATCCATTTCGTCTAGGTTGCTTAGCTTATTGGCATATAACTGTTGATAATAACTTCTTTTTTTTAAGATTTTATTTATTTACTTGACAGACAGATCACAAATAGGCAGAGAGGCAGGCAGAGAGAGAAGGGAGGAAGCAGGCTCCCCACTGAGCAGAGAGCCCGACGTGGGGCTCGATCCCAGGACGCTGGGATCATGACCTGAGCCGAAGGCAGCGGCCTTAACTGACTGAGCCACCCATGCGCCCCATGTTGATAATAACTTCTGATGATTGTTTCTACTTCCTTGATGTTAGTCGTGATCTCTCCCTTTTCATTCATAATTTTATTAATTTTGGCTTTCTCTCTTTTCTTTTGGATTAGGGTGGCCAATAGTTTATTGATCTTATTGATTCTTTCAAAAAACCAGTTTCTAGTTTCATTGATACCTTCTACTGTATCTCTGGTTTCTACCTCATTGATCTCTGCTCTAATCTTGATTATTTCCCTTTTTACGCATGGAGTTGATTTGATTTGTTGTTGATTCTCCAGTTCTTTAAGGTGTAGAGACAGCTGGTGTATTCTGGATTTTTCCATTTTTTTGAGGGAGGCTTGGATGGCTATGTATTTCCCACTTAGGACCGCCTTTTCTGTATCCCATAGGTTTTGGAGTGAAGTGTCTTCATTCTCATTGGTTTCCATGAATTGTTTAAGTTCTTCTTTGATCTCCTGGTTGATCCAAGCATTCTTAAGCAAGTTGGTCTTTAGCTTCCAGTTGTTTGAGTTCCTTCTGAACTTTTCCTTGTGATTGAGCTCCAGTTTCAAAGCATATGAATATGCAGGGAATAATCTCAGTCTTTTGGTATCGGTTGAGCCCTGATTTGTGATCCAGTATGTGGTCTATTCTGGAGAAGGTTCCATGTGCACTTGAGAAGAAGGAGTATTCTGTTGTTTTAGGGTGGAATGTTCTGTATATATCTATGAGGTCCATCTGGTCCAATGTGTCATTCAATGCTCTTGTTTCTTTGTTGATTTTCTGCTTTGATGATCTGTCTGTTTCTGAGAGAGGCGTGTTAAGATCTCCTACTAAATGTATTCATATCAATATGACTCTTTATCTTGACTAATAGTTTTCTTATGTAATTGGTGCTCCCATATTGGGGGTGTAGATATTTACAATTGTTAGATCATCTTGGTGGATAGTCCCTTTAAGAATGCTGTAGTGTCCTTCTGTATCTCTGACTACAGAAGTTAGTTTAAAATCTAATTTATCTGATATGAGAATCGCTACCCCCGCCTTCTTTTGAGGCCCATTGGCATGAAAGATGTTTCTCCATCCCTTCGCTTTCAGTCTGGGTGTATCTTTAGGTTCCAAATGGGTCTCTTGTAGACAACATATGGATGGGTCCTGTCGTTTTATCCAATCTGCAACCCCGTGTCGTTTTATGGGCGCATTTAGGCCATTCACATTGAGAGTGATTATTGAGAGACGTTTTTATTGACATTGTGTTATCTTTGAAGTCTTTCTTTCTGTCGATTGTCTCTATATTTCTGTTCAATGCTATTCTTAGGATTTTTCCTCTTTTATAAAAGCCCCCTTAATATTTCCTGCAGTGTTGGCTTGGTGGTTGCATAGTCTTTTAAGCCTTGCCTGTCTTGGAAACTATTTATCTCTCCATCCATTTTGAATGTCAGTCTTTCTGGATAAAGTATTCTTGGCTGCATGTTCTTCTCATTTAGTGCCCTGAATATATCTTGCCAGCCCTTTCTGGCTTGCCAGGTCTCTGTGGACAGGTCTGACGTTATTCTGATGGGCTTTCCTCTGTACGTAAGGAGCTTCTTTGTCCTAGCGGCTTTCAAGAGATTGTATCTACAATTATGATTCCTCAAGTTTACTATGAGGTGCCTGTATGTTTTTTTGGAATTTATAATCTTGGGGGGAGACCGTTCTGCCTCTAGTACATGAACGCTTGTTCCATTTGCGAGATTGGGAAAATGTTCATGAAGAACTTGTTCCACTATATCTTCTAGACTTCTTTCTTTCTCCTCCCCTTCAGGAATTCCAATAATTCTGACGTTGGAACGTTTCATGGCATCATTTTTCCTAGATTCTGTTTTTGTGGCTTCTAAGCCTTTTGTTCCAGGCTTCCTCCTGATCCTTTCTCTCTATCTGTTTGTCCTCCAGATCACTAATTCTATCTTCTGTCTCAGTTACCCTAGGTTTTAGAGAATTTAGATTAGATTGGAACTCATTGAGAGCATTGTGAATCTCATCCCTGGTGGCCTTCAGCTCTGCCCTAACATTGTGAACATCATCCCTGGTGGCTTTCAATTCTGCCCTAATCAATTCCGTTTGGTCATCCATGGCTTTCTCCAACTAGCTATTGCCTGGATAATTGTTAGCCTGAATTCTCTTTATGACATATTGTCTATGTTGATAGCCATTAGCTCTGTTGCAGAAGGCCCATCCTCTGTATTTTTCTTCTGTTGGGGATTCCTCTTCCTAGTCATTTTGGTCAGAGATGGCTGGACAGATGTAGCTGGATGTATCGACAGTGGTGCAGTAAAGGTGCACCCTGGAACGCTTCTGAGTACTCAGGATTCCCCACCCAAACGAGAGAAAAAATAAAAGAAAAAGAAAAGAGAGAGAGAGAGAGAGAGAGAGAGAGAGAGACAGGAAAAAAAGGGAAGATAAAAGAGAAGTTTCAGCCCAAATGGGCCCCAGGGTAAGATTTATGACATATACAAACAAAAACAGACAAACAAAAAGACCGTTAAAAGTATATGACGAGAGAAAAAATATGGATATATATATATATATATATATATATATATATATATATAGGCAAAAAAAGTAAGAACCTCGTCAAAAAGAACCCCAAGTATAATATTTATATACTATCAGGACAAATATAAATACACAGAGACACTGGCAGAAGGAAAAGATGGGAGCATGGTTATAGATTCTCACTGTGGGCGAGGAAGGTTATTTTGATTCTTCCTGGATGTATCTTGATATCTTTGTTAAAGGACTCAACTTTCCTAAGATAAAGGGGGATTAAAAATTGGTTTACCTATAGGGGTAGCATTGATTGGAGAAATGGGATTACCTTGAAGTTTAACTCTATATGAATATTAGAAAATAAATTTAAAAAAGGAATAAACTGGACTAAAGTAAACTAAAATTAAAAAAAAGTATAAGAATAAATAGAAAAGCAAAGAAAAACACAGATGCATGTATCAAAAAGTTCAGGTTAGAAGTTTATTATGGAATTTGATGTTCTGGACATCTCACTGTGATGGTAAATAGTTAAAAAAAATTATCTATATAAAAAAAGAAAAAAAAATGAACCAGAATAGTGGGAATGAGTTAAAAATAAAAGTTGTATCTATGAAGTAGTGTTGGTTGTTCTCTCATAGTCTTTTTTTTCTTTCTTTCCTGGTTTGTTTTCTGGGGGAGGGGCCTGCCACGTGGGTTTTCCGTCAGTCATGTTCCCTGAGTTAAGTCCTCCCGCCCCTCTGAAGGGAGTGGGCTCTGAGGAAACCGGATTTTTCAGGCTTTTGTTCTCTGGAGGTTTTTATGTTTGTTCACTTCTTTTCTCTCGCCTTGACAGCTTTTGATGGTTTTTGGAGGTTTAGAGGAAAGCAAACTGCACCCCGACCTCCCTCTCAGAGAGAAGCCTCAGTCTGCTCCCCTGTGGATGCTGCAGAGCCCATATGAATTCCCTCTTGGCCGCTGGCAGAGCAGGTTCCTAGTTGCTGTCCCTGGGGACGCAGGATCTCCTGCTCATATGCAAAACCACGGCAGCGGCGGCTGTCTCGGCAGCTCCAGACTGCCAGAGAGGTTCCAAGCAGCGATCACACACTGAGATTTTCCCGCTGGCCGGGGCTAAGAGGTCGGAAATTGCGCGCACCTCTCCCGGGGAAGTGTGTGGGGCTAGCGTGTCTCAGGCTTGTGCGCATCTCAGGATCTAGTGCCGCACGGGTCCTGGAGCACCAGGTTGGGCCTTCGTGCACCTCTCTCAGGGGACGGTGTGGGGCGCGCGCATCTGAGGCTGGTAGTTCATGCGTGTTCTGCCATCTGGCATCTGGCTCCGCTCCCAGCCCCTCACAGGAGCCAGACTGCGTGCGTTCTCCGGCGCGCTGGCGGCTCAGGGACCAAGACCTTGTTTCTCCACCACACTCTCTCTGGCTCAGCGCCATGGGAGGCTGTCCTGGGTCCGGGGACCTAAGCCCTTGTCCCTACCGCCCCGATTCCCGCAATTTCCCCCGCGATCCTTTGCTCTTTTTGAGTGCTTTCAACCAGACTCCAAGTTAATGCTGGTCCCCAGATGCAGGGCACTCTCGTACTGGGGTATTACTCTCCAATCGGTTGCCTCTAGTGGCTCCCTCCCCCTTTTGATTCTCTTCCAATATCAGTCCGAAGTTCCCACTCTGCTTTACCTGCCCACTGGCATCTTCTGCCCCTGTAGAGATCCAGACATGTATAATTCTGATCTCAGGCTGATTTCATGGGTGATCGGTGTTCTTTGGTAGGTAATCAGCTCACTTTAGGGTACAGGTTGAAACGGTGCCTCCTCCTACTTCCCCGCCATCTTGTCTCTCCGATGCTGCCAGTTTTATTTTTGTTTTTCAACATTTCCTTAGCAATTCGGGGTCTCTTCTGGTTCCATACAAATTTTAAGATTATTCACTCCAGCTCTTTGAAAAATACTGGTGGAATTTTGATCGGAATGGCATTAGAAGTATAGATTGCTCTAGGCAGTGTAGACATTTTAACAATGTTTATTCTTCTGATCCAAGAGCATGGAATGGTCTTCCATCTTTTTGTGTCTTCTTCAATTTCTTTCATGAGCGTTCTGTAGTTCCTCGAGTACAGATCCTTAACCTCTTTGGTTAGGTTTATTCCGAGGTATCTTATGGTTCTTGGTGCTATAGTAAATGGAATTGATTCTCTAATTTCCCTTTCTGTATTTTCATTGTTAGTGTATAAGAAAGCCACTGATTTCTGTACATTGACTTTGTATCCTGCCACATTACTGAATTGCTGTATGAGTTCTAGAAGTTTGGCGGTGGAGTCTTTGATCCAAGCATTCTTAAGCAAGGTGGTCTTTAGCTTCCAGGTGTTTGAGTTCCTTCTGAACTTTTCCTTGTGATTGAGCTCCAGTTTCAAAGCATTGTGATCTGAGAATATGCAGGGAATAATCTCAATCTTTTGGAATCAGTTGAGCCCTGATTTGTGATCCAGTATGTGATCTATTCTGGAGAAGGTTCCATGTGCACTTGAGAAGAAGGAGTATTCTGTGTTTGAGGGTGGAATGTTCTGTATATATCTATGAGGTCCATCTGGTCCAATGTGTCATTCAATGCTCTTGTTTCTTTATTGATTTTCTGCTTTGATGATCTGTCTGTTTCTGAGAGAGGCGTGTTAAGATCTCCTAGTATTAATGTATTCATATCAATATGACTCTGTATCTTGATTAATAGTTTTCTTATGTAATTGGTGCTCCCATATTGGGAACATAAACATTTACAATTATTAGATCTTCTTGGTGGACAGATCCTTTAAGAATGATGTAGTGTCCTGTATCTCTGACTACAGGCTTTAGTTTAAAATCTAATTTATCTGACGTGAGAATCGCTACCCCAGCCTTCTTTTGAGGCCCATTGGCATGAAAGATGCTTCTCCATCCCTTCACTTTCAGTCTGGGTGTATCCTTAGGTTCAAAATGGCTCTCTTGTAGACAACATATGGATGGGTCCTGTCGTTTTATCCAATCTGCAACCCTGTGTCATTTGATGGGTGCATTTAGGCCATTCACATTGAGAGTGATTATTGATAGATACGTTTTTATTGACATCGTGTTATCTTTGAAGTCTTTCTTTCTGTAGATTATCTCTATATTTCTCTTCAATGTTATTCTTAGGATTTTTCCTCTTTTATAGAACCCCTCTTAATATTTCCTGCAGTGTCATCTTGGTGGTTGCATAGTCTTTTAAGCCTTGCCAGTCTCGGAATCTCTTTATATCTCCACCCATTTTGAATGTCAGTCTTGCTGGATAAAGTATTCTTGGCTGCATGTTCTTCTCATTGAGTGCCCTGAATATATCTTGCCAGCCCTTTCTGGCTTGCCAGCTCTCTCTGGACAAGTCTGACGTTATTCTGATGGGCTTTCCTCTATACATAAGAAGCTTCTTTGTCCTAGCTGCCTTCAAGTGGGCCTCCCTACAATTATAATTCTTCGTTCTTACTATTAGGTGTCTCAAGGACTTTCGGGAATGTATAATCTTGGGAGGAGACCGTTCTGCCTCTAGTACATGAACGCTGGTTCCATTCGTGAGATTGGGAAAATTTTCATGAAGAAGTTTTCCACTATATCTTCTAGACTTCTTTCTTTCTCCTCCCCTTCAGGGATTCCAATAATTCTGATGTTGGAACGTTTCATGGCATCATTTATTTCCCTGATTCTGTTTTCGTGGCTTCTAAGCTGTTTGTGCCAGGCTTCCTCTTGATCCTTTCTCTCTATCTGTTTGTCCTCCAGATCACTAATTCTATCTTCTGTCTCAGTTACTCTCTAGCTTTTTTAGAGATTTTAGCTTTTTTAGAGATTTTAGCTTTTAGATTAGATTGGAACTCATTGAGAGCATTGTGAACATCATCCCTGGTGGCTTTCAGTTCTGTCCTAATCAATTCTGTTTAGTCATCCATAGTTTTCTCCAACATAGCTATTGCCTGGATAATTGTTAGCCTGAATTCCCTTTCTGACATATTTTCTATGTTGATAGCCGTTAGCTCTGTTGCAGAAGGCCCATCCGCTGAATTTTTCTTCTGTTGGGCATTCCTCCTCCTAGTCATTTGGTGAGAGATGGCTGAATGGATATAGCTGGATTTATTGACCGTGGTGCAGTCAAGGTGCACCCTGGAACGCTTCTGAGCAATCAGGAGTCCCCACCCAAACTGAAGAAAAGAGAAAGAGAGAAAAAAGAAAAGAAAAAGAAAAAAAAAAAAAAGAAAAATAGAGAGAGAGACAGAAAAAAAAGAAAGGTAAAAGAGAATGTTCAGGCCAAATGGGCCCCAAGGTAAGATTTATGATGTATACAAACAAAAACAGACAAACAAAAAGACTGATAAAAGTATATGACAAGATATATATATATATATATATATATATATATATATATATATAAAAGAGAACCTCGTCAAAAAGAATCCCAAGTATAAGATTTATATACTACCAGGACAAACACAAATACACAGAAACACTGGCGGAAGAAAAAGATGGGAGAGTGGTTATAAATTTTCAGTGTGGGCGAGGAAGTTTATTTTGATTTTTCCTGGATGTATCTTGATATCTTTGTTAAAGGACTCAGCTTTCCTAAGATAAAGGGGGATTAAAAATTGGTTTACCTATAGTGGTAGCATTGATTAGGGAAAGGGGATTACCTTGAAGTTTAACTCTATATGAATGAAAATAAAAATAAGAATAAAAAAAGAGGGGCGCATGGGTGGCTCAGTGGGTTATTCCTCTGCCTTCGGCTCAAGTCATGATCCTAGGGTCCTGGGATCGAGCCCTCATCAGGCTCTTTGCTCAGTGGGGAGCCTGCTCTCCCCCTTCTCTCTCTGCCTGCCTCTCTGCCTACTTGTGATCTATCAAATAAATAAATAAAATCTTAAAAAAAGAATAAAAAAAGAATAAACTAAACTACAATTTAAAAAAATTAAAAAATAGAAAAGCAAAAGAAAAACACAGGTATATGTATCAAAAACTTTAGGTTAAAAGGTTTTTATGGAATTTGATGTACTGGATATCTCACTGTGATGTTAAATAGGTTAAAAAATTATCTATATAAAATAAAATGGAGCAGAATAGTGGGAACGAATTAAAAATAAAAGTTGTATCTATGAAGTAGTGGTGGTGGTTCTCTTGTCGTCTTTTTTTTTTCTTTTCTTTTTCCTGTTTGGTTTTCTGGGGAAGGGGCCTGCCATGTGGGTTTTCAGGCAATGTTCCCTGAGTTAAGTCCTCCTGTTCCCCTTAAGCGGGTGGGCTCTGAGGAAACCGGTTTTTCAGGCTTTTGTTCCCTGGAGGTTTTTATGTTTGTTTGTTCTTTTTTCTTTCTCTCGCCTTGGCAGATTTTGATGGTTTTTGGAGGTTTAGAGGAAAGCTAACTGCACCCAGACCTCCCTCTCAGAGAGAAGCCTCAGTCTGTTCCCCTCTGGGAGCTGCAGAGCACATAAGTTCCCCCTTGGGCACTGGCAGAGCACGTTCTGAGTCTCAGTCCCTGGGAACACAACAACTCCTGCTTGTACCAAAAACCACGACAGCTTCGGCTGTCTGGGCAGCTCTGGACTGTCAGGGAGGTTCCAAGTAGTGATCACATACTGAGATTTTCCCGCTGGCCCGGGATGGAAGTGCCTGGTCTTTCCGGGTCCAAGAGCACTGGGCTGGCACCTATGTGTGCATCTCTCTGGGGAGGGCGCGGGGCGCAACTCAGGCTCCAATAGCACGGCATATGATAGCATGACATGGCACTCACGTGGGTACTGCAAAAAGGCTGTGCTTCTGCGAGCTGGCAATGTTCCCAGCCCTTCATGGGAGCTGGACCCCACACACTCTCAGGTATGCTGACGGCTCAGGGACCAAGACCTGGTTTCTCTGCTGCACTGTCTCTGGCTCAGTGCCAGGGGTGGCTGTCCTGGGTCTGGGGACTTAAGCCCCTGACCCTAACCGCCCCGATTCCCACAATTTCCCCCAGCAATCCTTTGCTCTTTTTGAGTGCTTCCAACCAGACTCCAAGTTAATGCTGGTACCCAGTCACAGGGCACCCTCGTATTGGTGTATTAATTTCCAATGGGTCGCTTCTGGTGGCTCCCTCCCCCTTTTGTTTATCTTCTGATACCAGTCCAACATTCCCACTCTGCTTTACCTGCCCACTGGCATCTTCTGCCCCCATAGAGATCCAGATGTGTATAATTCTGATCTCAGGCTGATTTCATGGGTGATCAGAATTCCTTGGTAGGTAATCAGCTCACTTTAGGGTACAGGTTGAAACGGTGCCTCCTCCTAGTTCCCCACCATCTTGTCCCCCTCTCCAAACTCTATTTATTTTAGTTACCATACAGTACATCATTAGTTTTGATGTTGTGTTTCTGTATTTCAACAAACTCATTACTGAGATTGGAGTTGCAAGAGCTAAAGAAATAAATAGAACAAACTTGAGATCAACAAATTCATGTCAAAATACCTTCTAATTGTGGTCATGAGACAAATAATAAACTTAAACTCTCAGGAGTGACAAATACTCACAGCCTGTACTCTGGGCTTGTACAGTTGGGCTGCACACACCATACAGCAGGTTCAGTGATGTGTTTCCCTCAGACCTGGCTGGATACTGGGTTATGCCCACCAAACAGGAGGTTTTGTTAGTGCATGTACTCTGGAATATTCTTGCTCCTGCTGGACAGTGTGGACACCAGCAGGTGTGAGGCTGGTTCTGCGACTGAGTAGAGGCATGAGACGTCATCCCCTGACTATCTTGCACCTGCAACTGGGAGCCCTGGTGACCCCATGCCTGTGGGAGAGAGAATCCTGAGAACTGGGGTGGAAGAGAAGCAGCGCCAAGTGAGCTGACTCATATGCTGCTGCTCCACATCTCCTGGTGGGCAGGGAAGTAGAGCGACACGTGAGTGTGGTCAGTGCTCGAAGAGCTTCCCCAGATTCCAGACAATCACACTTCACCAGACAGCTTTCTTCCTGTCCATTCATGGGGCTGCATTCTGCGGGTCATCCCCTCTCCTGACATCTTCCCCTTGTACCTCAAGCAACACTTTCTCCTGTGATGCTGCCAGAAGCCTCATAGATGTTCCTGGAAAATCCAGTGAAGAATAGAGAGAGGAACTGGTCAAGACCACAAGGACACAGGGAAAAAAGTGTGAGGCCCAGGGTGGAGGATCCAGGATTTGGTCTGGAAAGTTGTTGGGTTCTTGTGCTCTACCTGGTATCACCGTTGTCCCTGAGTGTCCCTTTCTTATCCTCAGAAAGATCTGTTTTCTGTATCCCCTCAGTTTTAATCCCCTCCTGGGTCCGTGGTGTGGGTTTTCTTCTGTGAGGAGGGGCACTATTCCCACTGTGAGGCCTTACCCTCCTGACACACCCTTCCCAAAGTCTCCACGTCCTCGTCCCATCACATGTTAGGTTTCACATGTGGATGGTAAGGGACACACACGTGGAATTTATATCAGCAACTGAAGCATCAGTTAGTTATGATGGAAGGCTTCTCCCATCCAACACCTCAATCTGAGCATTCTCATGGACCCAGTCCCTGTGTGCACACAGGAAACACAAGACCTTCAGAACCATCTGGTGACCTTGGGGACTGGAGAAAGTAGACCTGAGATATTGGGTAAGCCCTCTTCCTACTTCTAATAGTTTTATTAACATCATGTTCTTAGGTGTTTCCATTCCCATTGCCCAGGGACTCTGTTTATCCCTTACACCTATTGGTCACTTATTTTCTCTTTCACTTATTTTTATAGTTCTTGCAGGGATTAGTCATCAGTCTTTATAGTCCAATGATTCATCGCTTACACCACAAGGCTCATTCCTTCATCTTCTACTATACAAATGGGAAACCTTATTAGACAGTCTAATTCTTTGCCTTTGACTTCGCAGAGTCATCACAAATTTTCAGTTGACCCACAATAAAAATCCCCGATTTACTGTCTTTCCTTGGGATTATTAAAGAATTCAAAAAATATTTATTTTTTAAATTTCTTTTCAGTGTTCCAAAGTTTAATGTTTATGCACCACACCCAGTACTCCATGCAATACGTGCCCTCCATAATACCCACCACCAGCTTCACCCAACTTCCCATCCTCTTCCTCTCCGAAATCCTCAGTTTGCTTTTCAGAGTCCATAGTCTCTCATGATTTGTCTCCCCCTCCAATTTCCCCCAACTCCCTTCTCCTTTCCATTTCCCCATATCTTCTGTGTATTCCTTATGCTCCACAAATAAGTGAAACCATATGACAATCAACTCTCTCTGCTTGACTTATTTCACTCAGCATAATCTCCTCCAGTCCCGACCATGTTGATACAGAAGTTGGGTATTCGTCCTTTCTGACGGAGGCATAATACTCCATAGTGTATATGGACCACATCTTCCTTATCCATTCTTCTGTTGAAGGGCATCCTGGTTCTTTCCACAGTTTGGCTACCATGCCCATTGCTGCTATAAACATTGGGGTACAGATGGCCCTTCTTTTCACTACATCTGTATCTTTGGGGTAAATACCCAGTAGTGCAATTGCAAGGTCAAAGCGAACCTCTATTTTTAATTTCCAAAGAATTTCCACACTGTTTTCCAACGTGCCTGAAACTATTTGCATTCCCACCAACAGTGTAAGAGGGTTCCCTTTTCTCCACATCCTCTTCAACAAACATTGTTTCCTGTCTTGCTAATTTTGGCCATTCTAACTGGTGCAATGTGGTGTCTCAGAGTGGTTTTGATTTGAATCTCCCTGATGACTAGTGATGATGAACATTTTTTCATGTGTCTGTTAGCCATTTGTATGTCTTCATTGGAGAAGTGTCTATTCATGTCTTCTGCCCATTGTTTGACGTGATTATCTGTTTTGTTTGCATTGAGTTTGAGGGCTTCTTTTTAGATCTTGGATATCAGCCCTTTGTCTGTACTGTCATTTGCGAATATCATCTTCCATTCTGTGGGTTGCCTCTTTGTTTTGTTGACTGTTTCCCTTGCTGTGCAGAATATTTTGATCCTGATGAAGTCCCAAAAATTCATTTTCACTATTGTGACCTTTGCCTTTGGAGACATATCTTGAAAGAAGTTGCTATGGCTGATATCGAAGAGGTTACTGCCTATGTTCTCCTCTAGGATTCTGATGGATTCCTGCCTCACATTGAGTTCTTTTATCTATTTCGAGTTTATCTTTGTGTATTGTTTAAGAGAATGGTAGAGTTTCATTTTTCTACACATAGCTCTCCAGTTTTCCCAGCACCATTTATTGAAGAGACTGTCTTTTTTCCACTGTATATTTTTTCCTGCTTTGTCGAAGATTATTTGACCATAGAGTTGAGGGTCCATATCTGGACTCTCTACTCTGTTCCACTGGTCTATGTGTCTGTTTTTAGGCCAGTACCATGCTGTCTTGGTGATCACAGCTTTGTAGTAAATCTTGAAATCAGGCCACGTGATGCCCCCAATATTTGTTTTTCATTCACATTTCCTTAGCAATTCAGGGTCTCTTCTGTTTCCATACAAATTTTAGGATTATTTGCTCCAGCTCTTTGAAAAACAGCAATCAAAATACAAAGAGAAGTAAAGGGTATCCAAATTGGCAATGAAGAAGTCAAACTCTATCTCTTTGCAGTTGATATGACACTTTATATGGAAAACCCAAAACATTCCAACCCCAAACTACTAGAACTCATACAGCATTTCAGTAATGTGGCAGGCTGTAACGGACCCTCAGAACAATGTATTACTTTCCATACAACCTATGAGAAATTCTACTAGTTACCAAGCATGTTTATATATAGCCTCAAGAAAAACACATACTGGCAACAGGCCTCTGGGGAGAGGACGATATATGACCTCGAAGTCTAGCAGCTGGGGATGGCTGGCCCACTCATGGCTGAACGCTGCCTGCTTCATTTTCCCATTATCACCCCTTCCCCCCACCCCCCAAACACCTGTGGCTAATTATATTAGTCCTCTGAATTTGCTTGCTCAACTATAAACTTTATACTTCTTGACCAGACATATTTTGTATTCCTTCTTGTTTATCTACAAGGCATATGATTAATGTTTGGCCTTCTTTGGCTCTTCTGTTGATTATTGTTTCTATCCAATAAAAACGGGACTGAAGAGTTGCTCGGGACAACAATCTTTCTTTTTTCTTTTTAAAAGATTTTATTTATTTATTTGACACAGAGAGATCACAAGTAGGCAGAAAAGCAGGCAGAGAGTGGGAGGGGGGAAGCAAGCTCCCCACCAAGCAGAGTCTGACGTGGGTCTCAATCCCAGGACCCTGAGACCACAACCTGAGCCGAATGCAGAGGCTTAACCCACTGAGCTACACAGGTGCCCCCAACAGTATTTTCTTCTGTTGTCTCCTGCTCCCTTTCTCTTTCAGCTGACTTGTTTGTGCCTCATTCTCTGATTCCATTCATAACCTAACACTCTCCCAGAAGCCTTTGCTCCTTCGCTATCTCATTGGACATTACATTACAACACTTGAATTTGCAGGGGACACATATATTCAGATCAGAGTGCAGGGAAAACTGTGACCCAAAAATTGAGTTTACAGGGGCGCCTGGGTGGCTCAATGGGTTAAAGCCTCTGCTTTCTGCTCAGTTCATAATCCCAGGGTCCTGGGATCGAGCCCTGCATTGGGCTCCCTGCTCAGAGGGGAGCTTGGTTCCCTTCCTCTCTCCCTGCCTGCCTCTCTGTCTACTTGTAATCTCTATCTGTCAAATAAATAAAATTTTTTAAAAACTGAGTTTACAAATGCACATATGCAGGGAATCACAACTTACTAGGGCAAAAGTCACCCACAGATATATCCACAGGACCCACAAGAAAGTAGGAAAATTGAACTGTAGATGGTGAATTGATGAAGGTTCAGTGTGGAGATGTCTGAGTTGAGGCTCCTTTGGAATTGGCGACAACCTTAGGGGTGTCCTACAAGTTTGTGTTTTAGGTCCAGAAGCCCCACCTCATTCCCCCAGGAAAGAAAGGATGAACTTTTGCTGTGCTTCCAAGGTGGGAAAAGATCCTCTTAAGAAACTTGCCATATAATTCAAGAACTGGGGGAGGGTAAATGCCAAAATTCAGTTCATTCTAGATTTTGGGTGGGGTAAGGGAAGCACCCCCTTCTCTCCCCTTCCCTTAGGCCTTCCCTTGTCACCTCAGTGAGGTGTAATCTGAGATTCCCTTGTGAGGTCAACATCAAGGGTCTCAGATCAGGGATAGAAAGATGAACCATAAACTGTAAACACCTGTCTATACCCACAGCTTATTTCTGTACCATAGGGATCTTCTATAACAATAACAGAAGAGGGGCGCCTGGGTGGCTCAGTGGGTTAGACCTCTGCCTTTGGCTCAGGTCATGATCTCAGGGTCCTGGGATCAAGCCCCACATCGGGTTCTCTGCTCGGCGGGGAGCCTGCTTCCTCCTCTCTCTCTGCCTGCCTCTCTGCCTACTTGTGACCTCTCTCTGTCAAATAAATTAAAAAAGAAATAATAACAGAAGACAAAGCAAAGAGAGGTAGGAAACGAGAAGTTATTTTTCAATTCTATATGGAATCCAGATCAAAATGAGACAAAATCAGGGACTTGAGAGGAAATGTCAGTGTTGTCCCATCAGTAGTTGATACATTATTTTTCTTTGGAATGATATTTTGGGCTATAGTTCCCAGGTCAGCCCCACTTTAAGGTTCTGTCATCATGGTAGACATTCGTTATTGAGCCTCTGATTTGTTATTTGTGAATATCTTCTCCCATTCTGTCAGTTGTCTTTTGGTTTTGTTGACTGCTTCCTTTGCTGTCCAAAAAGTTTGATATTGATGAAGTCCCAATAGCTCAGTTTTTCCCTTGCTTCCCTTGCCTTTGCTGATGTTTCCAGGATGACGTTGCTGTGGCTGAGGTTGAAGAGGTTGCTTCCTGTGTTCTCCTCAAGGATTTTGATGGATTTCTGTCTCACATGGAGGTCTTTCATCCACTTTGAGTCTATTTTTATGTGTGGTGTAAGGAAATTGTCCAGTCTCATTCCTCTGTGTGTGGCTGTCCAATTTTATTGTATTTTAATTAATTAATTTATTTAAAAACTTTTCAATTTTATTTCATAGATTACATCTGTGGCATAGAGTTTTGCCTCTGGATCTTTCTTCTGCTTTGAATTCCTCTCTCTAGCCATTTGCCCAGAGAAGTGTGGATGAATGAGTGAAGAAAAGCACAAATAACCCAAACTCAAGCAAAATCACAGTAGAGAAGTCTGAAGAGGGCAGAACCAACCAAACAAAAATGCTGGGTGTGGAAGAGAGAATATAATCTCCCGGTGGACAAAACATTGGGATCCACTTGGTCCTGCATACATTTTGGTCTGCGTGTTAGAAGAAACTAAATCCCCAAATTGTAAAGAAAGCAAAACTTATATATATACTAAGAATTGAATGCAGTGAAAGTAAGCCAAAAATAAAGAATATATGTATAAAAAGTACATGTTCAAATTCTAGTTAAAAAAGACTTCGAAACAGAGTTGTTAAGATAACAAAGTCATTGAAAAGAAAAAAAAAAAGAGAAAAGAAAAGAAATTTCAACTGAAACAGCAATGAATCGTGAGAAACAAGCTCAAATTCTCTGTAGTATTTTCCCCAGAGCTGGAGTCGTGCAGCGCTGAGTGCTCTGTACACATGGGGTTCTATGTTCTTCCAGCTCTTCTTCTGGGGGAGGGGCCTGCTGCACCTGCACCCGGTGTCTCTGTGTCAGTGGAGTTGTACCACCCCTTGCCAGGGGTTGGGGTCAGGGTAAGCTGTTTCTACTTTTTCTCTGTGGCTTTTGTTCCCTGGAGGCATTTGAGTCTCTTTAGAGGATGAGAATAAAAATGGCCATATGATGCTCTCCAGCCCGGGAGCTGAATGATCCCAGCTCGTTTCTACAGTAAACACTCAGGGATAAGAGGTTTTCCCTTTTGTGTGTGGAACCGTCTAGACTCCTGTGGTGTGCACCTGCACCAGTCCTCCTGGGTAGGTGGAGGGTTGTGCCTTTCTGTTCTCAAGATCCCCCACGGAGAGTGGTCACCCGGTCATGTGCACTCCTGAGCCTCCCCTCCTGTGGGATTGCTGTGGGCCACCACTTTTTTTTGGCATTCGCAACATCCCTCCCCCACACTGAGATCTGTCACCAGAGCCGGCAGGGCTCCGGGTTTATAGAAAACTGAGCTGAGAGCCCCTCCCAAGTTCTCAGACCATAACCAGTTTCTCTGCTCCAATGCTGAGGAACTCTGCAAGTTCAGGCATTTCCATTTGTCTGTGTCTCCATGATCCTGAGACAACAAGTCCCACCTAAGATTCTGCTCCTCCCCCTTCACCAAAGAACATATTTAAAGCAGGAATTTCTCTCACTGGAGCAGATTTCTAAAGGTTCTGGTTTTGCCATCAGGGGCTGTATCACTTATGTTGTCTGGCTTTCTGAAGTTCCCTCCCCCATTGTTTATCTTCTGATATATCTCCTTTGTTTCACTTCTAGGCACGCCTTCCTTGAAAAAAGTGGTTATTTTTCTATTTATAGAATTGCAGCATTTTTTCCCATACCTCTCAGGTTGAACTCATAGATGTGCTGAGTGATTAGACAGTTATCTAGCTAAATTCAGGGAAGCAGATGAAATGAAGTCCCTGACTCTTTTACCATCTTGCTTGATCAGTGCATTTAAGAACACTGAATTGTACATCATAATAGCTCAGTTACAGTTTATTGAGGAGAAGAGTAAACATCACTCAAGAGTCTCACCTCATCCTCTGCAAAGGTGTTTCACGTTTTTGTTTATATGTAGGATATTTATTTCATATAAGGTGAAATATTTTCTCTGTATTTAGAATGAGTTTGATTTAAGAAGATGCATATGGATTCCCACATTATAGAAGGTTGATGTGTGATGGTGAAGTCTATGTGTCAAAGTGACTGGGTCATGAGTGCCCAGATTAAACATTGCTCCTGTGGGTGACTATAATGCTGTTCCAGAAGAGACTGGTATTTGCAGCTATGGCCTCTGGGCCAGTGGGCATCACCCAATCCACTAAGGTTCTGAATAGAATGAAATGCAGAGGGAGGAATTCCCTCATTATTCTTTCCTGTATGCTTGATCTGGAACATGCTCGATCTGGAAAAGGAACAGTCCCGTCCTTCTGTCTTTGGAGACAATTGCTCTTTCAGATCTCCAGGTTCTCCAACTTATGCTATTTCAACAAGGCTAATATATTAGACCAATGCAGCCCTTTCCCTGGAGCTGGGCAGACCCAGCTCATTCTGTAGATACTGAAGGTGAACCCACAGTTTACAGAAGAAAGTTTCACGGACTCCAAGGATTTCACAAGGTCTCCCCCAGACTCCACCAACTGCACTTCACATGGACACCTGCAGACACGAGATCTCCACTGTTTCTCTCACTCATATCCAGTCACATACTCAATGTCTCTTGTTCAACATAAATTAACTTTTAAAATAGTAACTAGGGAAATCCAGCCAAGCACAAATTCCATAGTGAGGTGTTTGTGTTCTGTCTTGACCATTACACGGGATCACCTTGGATTCCTGGGCCTGGGGCTCCTCTCTCATTTCTAGGGTCAGGGCTGGGCTGCTTTAATCAGCAGAAGGAGGACCCTATTTGCATGTCTTCTTCCTATACAGCTAGCTTGGGATCTGTGTTTACAGAGTGGGCAGCGACCAGATCAGATGTGATTGCTTTTGACTCGGTGATATTGACAACATTTGCAAAATAGGATTTTTGATTAAATGATTTTCCAAAGTACACACTTGGGGTTCGTGTGCTATGTAGTTTTTTTTTTAATTTTTATTTATTTATTTTTTTTTGTATTTAATTTTTCTTTTTTTTTCTTTCTTTCTTTTTTTTAATGATTTATTTCTTTTCAGTGTAACAGTATTCATTGTTTTTTCACCACACCCAGTGCTCCATGCAATCCGTGCCCTCCCCAGTACCCACCACCGGGTTCCCCCAACCTCCCACCCCCCGCCCCTTCGAAACCCTCAGGTTGTTTTTCAGAGTCCATAGTCTCTCATGGTTCACCTCCCCTTCCAATTTCCCTCAACTCCCTTCTCCTCTCCATCTACCCTTGTCCTCCATATTGTTTGTTATGCTCCACAAATAAGTGAAACCATATGATACTTGACTCTCTCTGCTTGACTTATTTCACTCAGCATAATCTCTTCCAGTCCCGTCCATGGTGATACAAAAGTTGGGTATTCATCCTTTCTGATGGAGTAATCATACTCCATGGTGTATATGGACCACATCTTCCTTATCCATTCATCCGTTGAAGGACATCTTGGTTCTTTCCATAGTTTGGCGACCGTGGCCATTGCTGCTATAAACATTGGGGTACAGATGGCCCTTCTTTTCACTACATCTGTATCTTTGGGATAAATACCCAGTAGTGCAATTGCAGGGTCATAGGGAAGCTCTATTTTTAATTTCTTGAGGAATCTCCACACTGTTCTCCAACGTGGCTGCACCACATATTCACACAAATCTTGGGGCATATATGTCATGTTACCGCAGAAAGAGATGTGAACCTACATCCAGAATTGTAGAGGGTTTGTGAGATGTAAAAGAGCACATATGGGGTGAGAGTGAGCCTCAGGATGTATACCTGTGCTCCTCCCCATGGGACCTCCAGTCTTTTTGAAACACTTGCAGAACAAAATAGCTGGGTCACGAGGAATGTGGAACTCTTCCTGTATGGGGACAGGGCGGTTTTGCTTACTCTAGAGCTTCCCTGAAATACGGAGTGAATCTCGGTCTGAGGTGTGTTTTCAAGTCTCTGACATTGCACTATCTCTGCCTGCATACTGAGTCATCTCTGGGATTATCTGTAATAGCTGTGGTGTGTGTATTT
>JAHRIG010000560.1:0-19870 GCA_020311275.1 Eira barbara | reverse complement strand
ATGTAGTTCAAAGTACTCTGTATTATGGCCATGATGGTAAAAGTGAACTATGGGGTCAAAAAGGGGAATGGGAGTTCCAAGAAGAAGGCCGGAGTCGTCCAGGGGTAGGGAGTGTCTCATGGAGGAAGGGACCAGGAGGCTTGTCACGGGTTCCAACAGTGCAGTATCGGGGTGTGCGCTGGGCCTCACTCAGGACCCCCAGGGGCACTTTGGGCAGTCTAGCTCCAGAGGATCTACAGAAATGCAAATTGGCCTGTGCAGAGCCTTCCTGGTCTGTCTTCTTGGTTCCTGGGTGTGGCTCTTTCTCTGCTTTTAGAGGTTGTTGATTGTCCTTTGTTTTCCTCTGAGCTGCACTATTTTGTGTGGATTCAGTGCTGTGAGCAGACACTGATTCTTCCTGAAACGAAGTGGAATAGAAGTCATCCTTGTTTCCTAAGTAGACCTGAAGAGATTCAAGAGTAATAGTCTTTTCCCAGGTCCCTGGGCCTTCCTCTGCTCGCCAACTCTGAGATTTTAGAAAATATCTTCTATTCTGAACAGCTTAAAGGAATTCGTTTGGTTTTAAAAGCTTCAGCCTAGTCACACTTTTCATAATCTCTACCATGATCTGTAAACATTGAATGAACAAGGTTTGACAGGGTGAAGGAAGCATGGGCTTTGCAGTGGGATTTTGGGCATTGTTGACTCCCTGTTGTCCCCGTGTGGCCACTCTCCAGGTAGCACGTGGCCAAATGTATTCCTATTTACAAGCTTCCAGGGAGAAGATAGAAGAGGGTTGATCCCTGAATTCCTTAGCTCCTAAGAACCATCCTCTAATTTGCGATCAATATTCCAAAGTGAGTATATCTTAACTAGAGATGAGAGTTAGGGTCAGGGTCAAGTTGCATACATTAAGTGTGGACAGCTTTCTGTGGGTCAATCTTAGCAGCCTAAGGGATTTTTAAAAAATACAGACAGAGAGGATATAGTTGCCAAAGGACTGAGCACATTCTCTGTCCCTGGAAGTAGGTCACTAAACATAAATATTGTTTCATCTTAGCTCAGGACCAGGAGCTGGTGCTATATAGGTCCTCAGCAGGTAGCATCTGTGGCCAGGTGGCCATCTCCTCCCGACACTCACACCCAGCTCAGCCCATCCTCTGCTCTGCTCAAGGGCAGGAAACAGATGGACTGGGTGCAGGAGGTACTCCCTCCAGGCAGGCATGGCTTGCTTCTGACAGGTAGAGAAGCGGGCCAGCTCAAATGCACATGATGCGTGTTCTTTTGGTTCCTTGCTGTTTGCCTCCCTTGTCCATCTCGCTGGTCCTGAAGCTTTAGCTCCTAAGAGAACTTGGGTTTCAGATTTCTGTTGACATTTCGAAATGTAGATCTGCGTTGCCTTTGTTCCCTGTGCTTGTGTTGGAGATGAAGGCGGGAAAAGTCACCATACTCTGAAAGCAGAGTATGAAATATCCAGTGTGCGGTGCCGCCCACACCTCAGGCTTGAAAGCCATAGCCAACTACATCCTTCATGTTCTACACTATCAGCTTTAGCTTCTCCTGCATGCATGTGACATGAAATCGTACTGAATGAAATCTCGTTCCAGAACTTTCGCCTGCAGAAGACAGTTTAGGGACACCTCCCCTCACCCGTGCTGTTATTTCTGGTCTGAACAATGCCCAGTCATACCGACACGTGTAGCCACCCAAGGGCACAGCTGCCGCATCCTCCTGGAGCACTCCCGGTCCCCCTGCCCCCATTCTGGCCAACCCTGCACACCCCCAGTCCTCCTGAGTGTCCCCTGTCATGGCACGTGTCACACAAGGCTGTCAGTTTTTGTCCCTCGGTCTGTCCTTCCTGCTTGGAGTAAATCTCTCTCCCAGATGCCTGACTGGACGGCAGGTCCATGAATGGTTTCAGGATCTTTTGTCCTGGAACAGCAGGCGTCCTTCCAAATCAGGATGGGCAGGGCGAGTCTCTGTCCCTCTGTGTGCCCCCAGCCTCGGAGGGATCTAGTGTCCAGGACAAGGGATTTGGGAGTCCTCCCAGATGACGTTTGTTCTGTGCAGGTGTCTTCCTTCCGAGATCATTATGGAACCCCATGGCATGGCCATTCCTGGGGGACAGAAAGCATGCTGCTGTATTGTATTCTCCTTGCACACTGTGGCTACCAGAGAGGAAACGCATGCTTGCCTGCACAAGTCCACACTTACACCTGCGTTTCTGAGCGTCACTACCGTGGAAATGGCAGTGACTTCCCATTGGGCTGGAGACCTGTAGACGTGCCACTCCAGGTGTAAATAGAGGAGGATGGAGATGCAGTTCTGGCTAAAGGGATAGAAGTCCTTGCCTCTGGGGGTGAAGCAATTAGATTTGACCCAGAAGGCACTACATTCTACTCAAAGAAGGACATGGTCCTAGGATCTTTGGGACCAGGGATAGGCACAGACTTTTGTATAAAGTCTTCTGTAAAAATTTTCTGTTAGGTGTTGCAGTCCATGTGGTGTCTCTGACAATGACTCCACTCTTGCATTGTGGCTTGAAAGCAACCACAGACCATCCATAACTCATGTTCCAGCCAGACCTGATGGAGAGAATACAGGGGGAGGTTCCTTTGGCCCATGGGTGGTCATTTCTCACACCCCAGATTTGCAACATGATGGATGATGGGGGAAGCGCTCTTCTTTTCCAGTGGCAGAGTGGGAGTACACTTTTCCCCTGGCTGGGTGGGAGTACACTAGGATCTATCCTGCCTGACCCCGGGCTCCACTTGAAAGGAAAAAAAAGATGATAGTGCGATTGGCCAACAATTAAGGTTTCAGGAATCTCCCCTCCCCACTTCTTTGGTCTTCGGGCTTTCCCCAACACGTTTGTCTGTGGTTGATTTCCACGTAGGTATTCATTGGCTGCGTAGGTCCCCATTGCCAGGTGGGTATATCTTGCAGGTTTTATACCACACAGATGGTCATCTTATTCAGGCCAAGACCATGAGCACATTTAGGGTTCTCCTGACTTAGCGGAGGATTTAACATGTATGGGCCTCAGGGTGAGTCTGGTTCAGCCCTCAGCAATGTTATGGAACACATGCCTTTCTGGGCTCTCTCTGGCACTGGCACGGGCCTGGCCTAGACCACTTCTGCAGTCACCATGGAAAAGCCCCTGGCCTGGGTTGCCCAGACCATGCTTGGCTCTTTGGCTGGGACCAGATCACATGTTCATGGATGAGCCAATCCCCGGAACCAGGGGCTGGAACCATGGAGATTGGCATACATTGTTAGGATCTCTGTTGTAATGATTTTTCTACTGGCTGTGATGGCAAGATCTTCTGGGATGCATCTGTTAATAAAACGAATATTAATTTGTGATAGTAACTGGGTCCAAGGTGGTGGCTTTGCACCCAGAACCTCAATCCCAGCACCTCAGTGCTACTCTTACTTCTTTGCAGAGACAATGGCTGAGAATAAGCAAAGTGGATCAAATGGGTCTGGAGTACACAAGGGAAGGGTATGTGTGTGTAGGGGATTGGGGATAATAGCTCCAGCCAAATTGTATCTCCAACTTACCTAGGTTCAAGAAGGTGCGGGGAATGCATGGTGTTTCACCCTCCATCATTTTGTAGATGAAGAATGTGCATTTGCATGGAGTATGACAAGATTTGTTCCATGTATTCTCTAGCTGATACAGAGGTCAGGGAGAGCAGCACCCTCCATCTGCTAGGAGACGTTTGAGAGGTTGAGTGCTCTCAAGAAGATGTCCAGCTTCCGCAGGACTCACTGTGAGCCTGCATACAGGAGTGACGAGAACAGTTCACGATTTTGTGCTGAGGAGGCAGTATTGGAAGAATGTGGTGCCCCGTGTAAACTGTGTGGCCCTGGTGTCCCCAATATGGAGAACTTTGGAGCAAAAACTCTGGGAACGGAGGTCTGTGGTTTGGGCCTAGAGCATGGCAGGCCAGATCTGCAGATGCTGGTACGAGCTCCCTGGGGTCTGAGTTTATGGCGCCTGTCAGGCTGTGGCTCAGGCTTGAGTTTGTATCCACGGCAGACCTCCGAAAGTGGGGAGGCCACTCTGGGGCCGAGCTGATTTCTCCTACTCTGAGGGTTTTACAGGGCTCTAAATAACAAGTTTACCTTCTGGGGTCAGGACGATTTCTGTTTTGTGGCTCAGGGGTTCCCCCATATGGAAGGATTTGAGACCAGGTCTCTGGGGAAAGATGTTGGGAAAACCTACCATAGAATTAGGAATACATCCTAGGGGCATGGCAGGCCTGAGCTGGTGGCTCTGGGGTGAGCTACCCAAGGGGTTGATTTGATGGGCGGGGCTCAGGATGAATGTCAGACTGCGCATCAGTGTCCAGGGCAGCAATAAAAACGAGGCGGCTTTGGGGGCCTTGCAGGTTTCTCCTAATATGGGGGTTTTGTGCAGCTTCATAGGACACGTTTTCCTTCTGGAGGGGAGGCAGAGTCCTGTGCTGTAGCTCCGAAGTCCCCTATCAGGAGGGCTTGTGGGTTGGGAGTCCGGGGTTGGAAGTGTGAATACTCAAGCTAGGGACACGGATAGGACTAGGGCATGGTAGGCCCAATCTGCAGACATTGAGATGAGCTCCCTTGGATCTGAAGTTAGGTCAGGTGTCAGGCTGTACCTCAGGCTGGAGTTCGTGTCCATGAGGGCCACCGAATGTGGGGTAGCCTCAGGGGGCCATGGAGGTTTCTCCGATCCAGGGGTTTTGTGTAAACCAAAATAGCAAGATTTCATTCTGGGGGACGGGAAAAATCCTGTTTTGTAGCTCATGGGTCCCCATATGGAGGGAATTGAGACCAGGCCTCTGATGACAGATGCCTGAGAACTCAAGCTAGGTTTAGGATTAGGGCCTAGGGGCATGCCAGGCCGGATCTGCTGGCTGTGGGGCAAGGTATCTCAGTGGCTGGGTGGACGGTGGTGCTCCGTCTGAGTGTCAGAATATGCATCAGTGTCTATGGCGGGCCTCTGAAGGTGGGAGTAGACTGGGGGGCCATGCCGGTGTCACCTACTCTGGGGTTTTATGCAACACCATAGGACACGGTCTCCTTCTGGAGGGCAGGCAGAACTCTGTGGTGTGGTTTGGGAGTCCACAATATGGAGGGCTTGTGGGCCAGAACTCATGGGACAGATAACTGAAACCCAAGGTAGGGTTAGGATTAGGGCCTTGCTGTATGGCTAGCGAAATCTGCTGGCCCTTTGACGAGCTACCTGGATGCTGACGAGCTACCTGGGAGGGCCGGGCTCATGCTGAGGGTCGGAATGCTCATTAATGTCCAGGGCGGTCCTCTGAAAGAAGTGGTGGCCTCAGGGACCATGCAGGTTTCTCCTAATCTGGGTTTTTTGTGTAGCTCCTTATAGCGCTGCCTTCTGATAGGCAGGCAGAGTTCTGTGGTGTGGCTCCAGAGTCCCCATTCTCCAGGGCTTGTGGGCAGGACTCTGGGGACAGAAGCCTGAAAACCCAAGCTAGGGTTAGGGTCAGGGCCTAGGGCATGGCAGGCCCAACTTGCAGATGCTGATGCGACTTCCTCAGGATCTGAAGTTATTACAGGTGTCACGATGTGCTTCAGGCTGGAGATCGTGTCCCTGGGGCCACCAAATATGATGGTGCCCTCTGGGTTCTATGAAGGTTTCTCCCACTCTGGCAGTTATGCACAGCTCCAAATGGCAAGGTTTCATTCTGGGGGACAGGAGTTCTGTTTGTGGCTCAGGAGTCCCCCATATGGAGGGATTCAAGACCAGGCCTCTGGGAATGGATGCCTTAAAACCCAGTCTAGGGCTAGGATTAGGGCCTAGGGGCATGGCAGGCCCTATCTGCTGTCTCTGGGGCTATCTGCCCAGGGGGCCGCATTGAAAACAGGGCTCAGTCTGAGGGTCACAATGTGGATGTGTGTCTAGGGTGGCCTCTGAAAGTGGTGGTGGCTTTAGGTGCCATGCAGGTTTCTCTTCCTCTGAGGTTTCTACAGAGCTCCAAATAGCAAGGTTTCCTTCTGGGGGCACAGGGAGTTTGTGTCAGTTCGTTTTTGTTTTTGTTTGTGCTCAGAGCTCCCTATATGGAGGGATTTGAGACCAGGCCTCTGGGGATAGATTCCTGAAAACCCAAACTAGGGTTAGGATTAGGGCCTAGGGTGATGACAGGCCTCATCTGCTGGCTCTGGTGCAAGCCATCCAGTGGGCTGAGTTGAAGGTGGGATTAAGGCTGAGGGTCATAATACAGTTTCCTGTCCAGGGCAGCCTCTGAAAGTAGGAGTGGCCTAAGGGGCCATGAAGGTTTATCCTACTCTGAGGGATTTACACAGCTACAAAAAGGAAGTTTCTTTCTGGGGCAGGAAGAGTTCTGTTTTATGGCTCATGGGTCCCCCATATAGAGGGATTTGAGACCAGGCCTCTGGGGACAGATAGCTGAAAACCGAAGCTAGGTTTAGTATTAGCGCCTTGGGGCTTGGCAGGCCAAATCTGCTGGCTATGGGGCGAGCTATCCAGGTGCCCGAGTTGAGGGAGGGCACAAGTTGAGTTTCAGGTTGCACATTAATATCTAGGGCGCCCTACAAAATAGGCGTGGTATCGGTGGCCATGCAGATTTCACCTAATATGGGGATTTTGTGCAGCCCCATAGGGCATGGTCCTTCTGGACGGCAGGCAGAGTCCTGTGGTGTGGCTCCAGAGATCCCAATCTAGAGGGCTTGTGGGTCAGGACTCTGGGGATGGAAGTCTGAAAACCCACACTAGGGTTAATGTTAGAGCTTAGGGCATGGCAGGCCCAACCTATAGATTTTGAGATGATCTCCCCAGTACCTAAAGTTAGGAGGGAGTGTCACGCGGTCACTCAGGCTGTAGTTTATGTCTATGGGGGTTGCTGAATGTGGGGGTAGCCTCATGGGGCCATGGAGTTTTGTTTTTTTTTTTTTTAACCCCCACTGTATTGTTCTTGCACAGATCAAAATAGCAAGGTTTCATTCTGGGGGTCAGGAGGACTCCTATTTTATGGCTCACGGGTCCTCCATATGGAGGGATTCAAGAGCAGGGCTCTGGGTATGGATGCCTGAAAACTGAAACTTGGGTTAATATGAGGGCCTAGGGGCATGTAAACCTGATCTGCAAGCTCTGAGTGAACTCCCCAGGGGACTGAGTTGAAAAGGGGGCTCGGGTTGAAGGTCACAATACGGGTTTGTTTCTAGGTCAGACTCCAAAGTGGGTGTGGCTTCAGGGGCCATCCAGTTTTCTCCTACTCTGGGGGTTTTACACAATTCCAAATAGCAAGGTTTCCTTCTGGGGGGGCAGGAAAAATTGTGTTTTGTTACTCAGAGGTCCCCCACATGGAAGGATTCTAGACCAGGCTTCTGGGGACAGATGTCTGAAAGCCCAAGCTAGGATTAGGATTAGGTCCAAGGGGCATGCCAGATCCAATCTGCTGGCTCTGAGGCCAGCTACCGGGGTGGATGACTGTTGGTTGGGGCTGTGTGCCAGAATGAGTATTAGGTCCAACGCCGGCTTCCATAAATGGGGCGGCCTCGGGAGCCATGCAGGTTTCTCCTCATCTGTGCACTTGTGCAGCTCCATAGGGCATGGTTTCCTCTGAAGGGCAGGCAGAGTCCCGCGGTGTGCCTCTGGAGTCCCCAGTCTGGAGGGCCTGTGGGCCAGGACTTTGGGGATGGAAGTTGGAAAATGCAAGCTAGGGTTAGGGTTAGGGTCTAGGGCATGGCAGGCTTGATCTGCAGACTCCAAGGCAAGCTCCCTGGGATCTGAAGATAGAGCGCATGTCAGGTGTTCGATCAGGCTGGAGTTTGTATCCATGAGGGCCGAGAATGTGGGGGCTGGCCTCATGGGGCCATAGATGTTTCTCCCGATCTGGGGGTTTTGTGCAGGGGCAAATAACAAAGTATCCTTCTGGGGGACAGGAGGAGTCCCGTTTTATGGCTCAGGGGTTCCCCATTTGGAAGGATCAGAGACCAGGCCTATGGGTATGGATGCCTGAAAGCCAATTTAGGGCTAGGATTAGGGCCTAGAGGCATGGCAGGCCTGATCTGCTGGCTCTGTGGCAAGCTACTCATGGGGCTGAGTTGAAAATGGGGCTCAGGCTCATGGTCACGATATGGGTTTTTGTCCAATGTGACCTCCGAACGTGGGGGCGACCTCAGGGTCCATGCGGGTTTCTCCTAATCTGGTTTTTTTTTGCAGCTCCATAGGACACAGTTTCGTTCTGGAGGGCAGGCAGAGTCTTGTGGTGTGGCTCCAGAGTCCCCATTCTTAAGGGCTGATGGGCAAGGACTTTGGAGATGGAAGTCTGAAAACCCAAGCTAGGGTTTGGGTTAGGGCCTAGGGCATGGCCAGTCTGATCTGCAGATGTTGAGGTGAGCTCCCTGGAATCTGATGTAGGGGCAAATGTCAGGTGGTCGCTCAGGCTGGAGTTTGTGTCTATGAAGTGTGCCGAATGTGGGGGTGGCTTCATGGCGCCATCGAGGTTTCTCCTGCTCTGGGGTTTATATTCAGCAGCAAAAAACAAGGATTCCTTCTGGTGTACAGGAGGAGTCCTGTTTTAGGGTTTAGGTGTCCCCCATATGGAGGGATTTAAGAGGAGGGCTCTGGGTATGGATGTCTGAATACCCAACCTAGGTTTAGGATTAAGGCCTAGGGGCATTGAAGGTCCTATCTCCTGGCTCTGGGGCTGGCGACGTGGGTGGCTTACTGGAGGTTGGAGCTCAGGCTGTATGACAGGCTGTGCATTAAGTTCATTGTGGCCTATGAAAGCTGCCTGTGTTCTCTAGGATTTTGGTGTGAGACAGGAATTAATCATCTTTCTGTACTGATTGTATTTGAGCCCTCTCGCTTTCTTGGTGAGTCTAGCTAAAAGTTTCTTATTTTTGTTTATTTTTGTTTTTGTTTATCTTTCCAACGACGGCAGCTCTTATTTTCATTGATCTTTTGTCTTTTTAGTCACCATTGTATTTATTTTCAAATTCCTTTTTGTTATTTCCTTATTCCTACTGATTTGGGGCTTTGCATGTTTTTTTATATACGTCTTTCTCATGTAAAATTATAATGTTTATAAGAGAGCATCCTTGTGGATTGATGAGGAACTGAATTTCTATGAACTTCCCCCTTAGAACTAATTTTGCTGCATCCCGTAAGTTTTTGTGGGTTCTTTTTTGTGTCTCAAGGTACTTCTAAAGTTTCTTATGATTTCTTCTTTGACTGTTGTTAGTTTAGTAGCATGTTTTTAAATCTCTCCATATTTTTGACTGCCCCGTTTTCTTCTTGTGACTGCTTTCTAGTTTCATACCATTGTGGTTGGACAGGATTTGAATCAGAAGGTGAAGGGAGCATTCAGGATAAAGGTTTGTTTCCTGGTCTTTTTTTCTGAGGGTAGAGAAGGAGCTCCATACAGTGAAAGGTTTTGTGAGATGGTGGGGGTGGTCAACCCTTGTTAGAATTACTGACTACCATGCAGGCAGTGTACCACCAATCACACTGTGTTCCTGATGGATTTGCGCTTCATTAGAAACATTTTCTATGAGGTGCAGGGTTGGCCTTCTCTAACAGAAAAGTGACATGTGGGTTCATGGCTTGGCCCCAGGTCAGCAACCAGGAAGTATGGCATTGTGCGGGAACAGAACTTTCATTGAAAATGACAGAAACAGATCATGGTGAACTTCATGACAATAGCCAAGGTCCTGAGTGACCCACTGGGTGTTGGTGGTGGGTGGGGTAATGGGGTCTGTTAATCTGTCTCATAAGATCCCGTGGAAATCAGGGACACCCTCCTGTCTGTTGAGTTGTGTGGAGACAGGTAGACAGCAGTTTCTAGCCAAGAAGAAGGGTTTCACTGGACCACCACCAGAGGGGCAGTGTGCTGGGGGAGCCACTCCTTCATGTCCATAAAAATTGGCCAGGGTCTGTGACTGTGATTCCTAGCAGCAGCATGGGGAGAGGAGGGTGGTAGTGGTGCACACTTCCTAGGGTTGTGGTCAGGACTAGTCTGGAGCCCACTGAAGGCAACTGTACCTGGCACAGAAGGCACCCAGTCACTGTCGCTGTGAGCACTGTGCCAGCTCCCATGCTGCTGCCTCCTATTTTTCATCATCTTCATGGTCATGAGCCTCTGATTTTGCCCCATGGCCTCCAGGGTATTGCCCTCCCTCCATCTGGCCCTCCTCTTCTTCCCTGTGTAACCTGATGCCAGTGTACCTTCTCAAGAGGCAGTTCAGTCAGTCCCTTGATGGCTCACTTCCATGGATCCTCTGTGAGGTGAGGACAATACCTTACCCTGGAAGGGGGCTGCAGGTCCCCAATCAAGAAAGCCACATCTCTCTTTTCAGCGTGACCTGCCCTCCCTTCAGTCTTCCTCAGGGAGGATCTTCTCACTTCATGAGCTGACAGCTCTGAACTTAAAAACGAACATTGTTTTGTATTTCCCAATGTCTTAGTTCATCCATGGCATGTCTTTCAAAACTGTCAGTGGGTTTTTTGCAGTCCTGGAGGGCTGCCTGCTCAAGGAGGGGATGACCTGGGAGGGACAGCCCTCCTTCCCACCTCCCTCAGTATGTCCCTGAGCCCTGAAGCCATCTGTCCCACTGAGGGACCCAAGACAGCCCATCTTGAGCCCAGGCTGGGTCAGCTGTGTAGACTGATGTGTACCAGTAGTAGTGGGAAGCTGGCATGGGCCAGGTGAAGGCAATTTCTCCTTCTCTTTTCTTCCTTCCTTCCTGCCCAGAGGTAGCTCCGAACAGACATCAAGCCCTGCATCTCAAGATTCCGTGACCTGGTCTCCCTGCTTTAAGCTGGTGACCTTAGTGGTTTCCTGTGGCTTCTGCCTACCATACCCACTCCCATGGCCATTCCTAGATCAGGGGACCGATCAAACCTTTGTCTGTACTTGGGCCTCTTCCTGTCCCACACCAAGGCCACCCACATTTGTCTTCCAGGTATGTGCTTGGAAGCAAGTCCATCCACAGGAACTTATCAGCCAAACAGATCCAGGGAATGACCACTGAATTAGAGATACAGGGGGTATAACAAACCTGCTCTGAAACCTGTCCCATAATCTATGAGAATCTCACACGAAAACAGAAACAATAATAGCTTTCTGGACAATGAAGTGACATCCGTCTCTACTTACACTCTTGAAAGCATAGGTGCTGACCCCGGGTGGAAAGGAACCGTGGCTCCTGTGGGCTCCAATTAACAGGAAAAGTATAAGAATTCAGTAAAATTTGAATTCCAGGCATAGAGTGAATAATTATTGTAGAGTAAATACTCTCAAGTAAGTCTTAGGAACATTGCATAGCAAAAGCTTTTTCAAATAGTTTACTGCGAGAAAAAACTTTTTTATTGTTCATTTTAATTCAGGTAGAGTTAACATACAGTGGTATATTAGTTTCAGGTGTACAATATAGTGAGTCAGTGATTCTATATATTACTCAGCGGTCATCGAGAAAAGTGTACTCTTAGTCCCCGTCATCTATTTCACATACCCCTCCATCGACTTCCACTCTAGTAACCAGAGAGTCAGTATTTTGTTTTGTATCTTCTTTCTCCTTTATTTATGTATGTTTGTTTCTTAAATTCCATGGAAGAGTGACATCACAAGGCATTTGTCTTTCTCCCACTGACAGATTTCACATAGGATAGTACTCTCTAGCTCCATCCATGTGTCTGCAAATGGCAAGATTTCATTCTTTTTATGGCTGAGTAATTTTCCACTGTGTGTGTGTGTGTGTGTGTGTGTGTGTGTGTGTGTGTGTGTATACATGTATCATCTCATTTATCAAATTATCAAGAAATACTTGGATTGCTTCCATATTGTAATATTGTAAATAATGTTGCAGGAAACATAGGGGCACATGTATCCTTTTGAGTAATTGTTCTCATATTCTTCGGGTAATCATCCAGTAGTGTGATTGCTGGATCATAAGGTAGTTCTATATTTAACGTTTTGAGGAGCAGTCATATTGTTTTCCGCAGTGGCTGTGTCACCTTGCATTCCCACCAACAGGGCAAGAGGGTTCCCTTTTATCCACATCCTCCCAACATCTGTTTTCTTGTGCTGGTGCTGTTAGCCATTCTGATAGTGTGAAGTAATATCTCATGGAACTTTTCATTTGGATTTTCCTGTTGATGGGTGATGGGGAACATCTTTTCACGTGACTGTTGGCCATCTGTATTTCTTCTTTGGACAAATGTCTGTTCATGTCTTCTGTCTATTTTTGAACTGGATTATTTGTTTTTTGGGTGTTGTGTTGTATCAGTTCTACATATTTTGGACACTAACCCTTTATTGCACGTGATATTTGCAAACATCTTCTCCCATTAAGTAGGTTGTCTTCTATGTATTACATTTTCATTGTTCTTCTGCTGTGCTGTAAGTTTTTATATTGATGTAGTTCCAGTAGTTTACTTTTGCTTTTGTTTCCTTTGCCTTAGGAGTAATGTCTAGAAAATGTTTGGTTCATCTCAGAGAAGTTACTGTCTGTGTCCCCTTGTAGGATTTTTATGATTTCAGGTCTCACACTGAGGTCTTGAAACTGTTTTGAGTTTATTTGTCCATCTGGTGTAAGAAAGCAGTCCAATTTCGTTCTTTTGTGCATAGCTGTCCAGTTTTCCCAACACCATTTGTTGTAGAGACTGTCCTTTTCCCTTTTAATCTTTTTGCCTGTTTTGCAGAAGATTAATTGGGCACGTGATGGTGGGTTTATGTCTGAGCTTCGATTCTGTTCCCTTTTTTGCTGTGTGTATTTCTGCACCAGTCCCATACTGTTAGGATGACTGCAGCTTTGTACTATAATTTGAAATATGGAATTGTGACTCCTCCAGTTTTGTTTTTCTCTGGAACATTGTGTTGCTTGTTCAGTATCTTTTCTAATTCCATACAAATTTTTAAGGAGTTTCTTTGAGTTCTTTCATTTTTTAAAAAATTTAAATTCAATTAGCCAACTCACCATACATCAATAGTTTCAGATGTAGTGTTAAATAACATATCAGATGTGTATAACACCAAGTTCTCATTGCATCACGTGCCTTCCTTAATGCCCATCACCCAGTTACCCTCCCCCACATCCAGCAACCCTCAGTTTTTTTCTATAGTTAAGAGTCCATCATGGTTTTTTTTTTTTCCGTATCTGATGACTTCCCATTCTGTTTCCCCTTCCTTTCCCTATGGTTCTCTGCCCTGTTTCTGATATTTCACATATGAGTGAAACCATATGATAATTGTGATTCTTTCATTGACATATTGTACTCAGCATAATATCTTCCAGACCCATCCAGGTTGATGCGTTGATAAGGATTCATCCTTTCTGATGGCTGAGTAATATTCCATTGAATATATGAGCCACATCTTCTTTATCCATTCTCCTGTCCATAGATATCTGGGTTCTTTCCATAGTTTACCTATAGTGGATATTGTTGCAATGAACACTGGGGTGTAGGTGCCAGTTCTTTCCACTACATCTCTATTTTTGTGATAAAAGCCCTGTAGTGCAATTGCTTTGTTTTAGGGTAACGTTATTTTGAACTTCTTGAGGAAACCCCGTACTGTTTTCCAGAGTGGATGTAACAGTATGCATTCCCACCAGGAGTGCAGGAGGCTTCCCCATTCTCTGCATCCTCACCAACATTTGTGGTTTCATGTCTTGTTAATTTTAGACATTGTGCCTGGTGTGATAGAACACCTCAATGTGGTTTAGATTTGCATTTCCCAGAAGCCATGTGATATGGAACATTGATGCATATATCTGTTGGTCACATGTGTGTCATCATTGGAGAAATGTCTGTTCATATATTCACCCATGTGTAGACCTTACATTGGGTTAAGGCCTTGAAGCCTGGAAGATACAATCAGACAGAACTGCGGAGATCTTCACAAGGTCTGAGTTAAAATGGAATTTTAGGGTGTGTATCAAGCTCAGGGATTGTGTTCAGAGGGTGGATGAAAGTGTAGGTTCACTGACATTGTCTCAGTTCTGCATTCAGATTTCTCATGCTCTGAATCCAGTCTGGAGTTAAAAAGGGAGTTTCCTTTTGTGTGGCAGGCTGATCCTCTGGTTGTGCTGAAGCGTTCCTAATAACTGGGTCTTGGGAGCCAGGCCTCTACAGATGGAACTCTCAGAACTCCAAATAGGGTTATGGTTAGAACCTAGGAGCATGGAAGGTCTGAACTGCCAACCGTGTGGTGAGCGTCCTGGAGGGCTGAGTTGAGGGCATGGGTTAGGGTGAGTGTCCAGCTCAGGATTTCAATCCATGAGCCCTTGAAATTGGGAGTTCCCTGGGATGGAAACAGATCGGGCTTCAGATTTCTACTGACCTACAAACTTCTTGGAGTCCATTATGAACAAATTTCCTTCTAGGTAGGAGGCTGGGTCCTCTGGTATTGCTCAGACATCCCCAAATCCTGGGGCTTTGGAGCCCACCCTTAAGTGACGAATACCTGAGAACCCAACCTAGGGATAGAGTTAGGGTCAAGGGGCATTGCAGGCCCAAACAGCTGACAGAGTGTGTGTTTCCTAGAGGCTGGAATTAAGGGTGAGTGTTCCAGTTCAGGTCACGCACAGGGTTTGTGGCCTAGAGGCCATCTAAATTGTGGGTTTGCTAGGATAGGCTCAGTTGGGCAGGCATTTTCTCCTGCTTTGAATATTTTCTAGAGGTCTACATGGCACACTTTGCTCCTGCGTGTTAAGCTGAGTCCTGTGGTATGGCTAAGTTGACCCCAGTCCCTGGGGCAGGGGGCCAGGCCCCTAGGAATGGAAAGCTCAGAACACAAACTAAGCTTCAGTTAGGGGTTAGGAGCATGGCAGTCCCAATCTGACGGTGGTGTGGCAAGCTATCCAGAGGGCTGAGTACAGAGTGATGGATAGAGTGAGTGTCAGGTTCAGGATTGTGTCCCTGGAGCTGCTGATTCTTGGTGAACTCAGGGTGCATGGCAAATTTCTCCTGCTCAGAATATTTTGCAGAGTTCCAAATGGTACGGTTTCCTTCTGGGTGACAGGCAGAGTTCTCAGATATTGCTCAGGTGTCCCCATCCGTGCGACTTGGGCACCAGTCCTCTGGGGACAGAAGCCTGAAAGCCCAACCTAGGGTTAGGGCTAGGTCCCAGGAATATGACAGGCTTGATCTGCTGATGTTGCGCAGAGCTCTCAAGGGGACTGAGTGGAGAACCTGTGTCAGGCTGAGTCAGGTTCCGGGTTGGTGTCCATGGGGCTACAGAAGATGGGGGTGGCCATAAAGGGGAAAGGAAGATTTCTTCTGCACTGAGTCCTTGGCAGAGTTCCAATTCTACCGTGTCCTTCTGGGTAGAAGGCAGAGTCCTCTGGCATTTCTCAGGGGTCCCACATATGTGGTGCTTTGGTACCTATATTCTGGGACACAAGACAGAAAATGCACCTAAGTTTAGGTTAGGGCTGTTGGTCATGTCAGTCTCAATCTGCCACCCTGAGATGAGCGACCTGGGGAACAGAGTTGAGGACATGAGTCAGTGTAAGTATCAGGATCCAGGTAGTGTACAGGGGGTTGCTGAAAGGGGGATAGCCTCAGGGGGTCATGAAATATTCTGGTATAGTTCAGGTGTAACCCATCAATGGGGCTTTGCTGTTGATCCTCATAGGACAGAAGACTGAAAGCACAACCTAGGGCTAGGGAAAGAGCACAGGGGCATGGCTGGCCTGATCTGCCATTGCTGAGGATGGATGTCTGGGGCACTGAGTTGAAGGCCAGGGTCAGGTGTTGCATTACACTCTGGGTTTGTGCCTAGGGAGCTACCAAAGGTGAAGTTCGCTTCAGGGAACATGCAGGTTTTTTCCCATTCTGAGGGTTCTGTGCAGCTCCAAACAGAAGAGTTTCCTCCTGGGTGGCAGACAGAGTCCTGTGTTGTGGCTCAGGGGTCCAAATACGGAGGAATTGGGTAACAGCCTCTGGGGACGAAGACTGAAAACCCAACCTAGGGTTAAGGTTAGGGCCAGGAGCATACAGACCCAATTTGCTGACACTGAGGAAGGATCCCGGGGCCTGAATTAAGGGCAGGGGTCAGGTGGCATGACAGTGTCCAGGTTTGTCACCAGGGGCGGCTGAAGGAAGGGGCTGTGCTCAGGGAGGCATGCAGTTTCTCTGATTCTGAGTGTTCTACTCAGCTTCAGATGGCACGGTTTCCTCCTGGGTGGCAGGCTGAGTGTCAGCCTCAGCATTTGTGGCCCAATGGGGAGAAGGTGTGGGATGGCCTCAGGTGAGGCATGCAGGTTTCTCCCACTGTGAGGATTTGCCACAGCTGCTAACAGCATGGTTTCCTCCTGCATGGTGGGCAGAATTCCGGGGTGTCACTCAGGGGTCTTTAATCTTGGGGGCTTGGGGTCAGGCCTCTTGGGATGTAAGCCTTAAAACTCAAATTAGGAATAAGGTTAAGGCCCAGGGGCATGGTAGACCAGATATGCCAGTGCTGAGGCATGATCCCCTTGGGGCTGAGTTGAGGGCATATGTCAGGTGGTGCCTCAGAATCCGGGTTTGTGGTCAGGGGGAGCTACAGATGGTAGGGGTGTCTCTTTATTGGGGTATGCAGGTTTCTCCCTCTCTGAGGGTTCTGTGCAGCTTCAAATGGCACAGGTAAGTGGAGAGAAATCGGGCAGAAGAGGAAAGAGATGTTAAGCATTCAGGAGGTTGCCTTCCCCCTTTCCCATGAAAGCCTGGGCAAGTGTAAATTGAGAAGAAGGAGGGGAGATCCCAGAGCTTTGCCGCAGACAGGGAAGTTCTAGGTTGGTCCCATGTGCCTCTACTGAGTGCCCCCACCAGAGGAGTATCCAGCAGGCAGAGTTGAGGGAGGGAGCAAGGCTGAGCATCAGCCTCCTTGTTTGTGGCCTGGTGGGGCAATGGATGTGGGTGGCCTTGGCGGGGCATGCAGGTTTTCTCCCACTCTGAGGGTTTGGGGCAGCTATGAACAGCAGTTTCATCCTGGGTAGCAATGGAGTCCTGGGGTGTGGCTCAGCGGTCCTCAATCTGGAGGGCATGGGGGCCCAGGTCTCTGGAGACAGAAGCCCAAAAAAATAAGCTATGGTAGCGTCAGGGCCTAGGGGCATGGCAGGCGTGATATGCTGGCACAAAGGTGAGATTCCCTAGAGGGTGAATCGAGGATGGTGGTTAGGCGGTGCATCAGTCGCCGGGTTTTGTGGCCAGGGGGCTGCCACAGGTGGGTGTGGCCTCAGGTTAGAATGCAGGTTTCTCCCCGACTGAGAGTTCTGCAGAGCTCCAAAAGGCACAGCTGTCCTCCTGGGTGGCAAGCGGTCTTCTGGGGCGTGTCTTCGGTATCCATAATCTGGAGGGCTCAGGGGACAGGCCCCTGGGGATGGAAGCCTGAGAACCCAACTGAGCATTAGGGTGAGCCCCTGGGGACATGGCAGGCCTGATCTGTCTGCGCCAGGGTGGGCACACCAGGGGACTGAGTAGCTGGAGTGTTTGGCCACATGTGCACCTGGCTTGTAGATGGCTTTCTCTCGGGGTTCAGGCTGCACTACTCCAGACCCCATGCCAGGCCCAGTCGGTTGCCCTCTGGCTCCAAACCACCAGCAGCAAGTGTGCTGGGGGTTTTCCAGCCAATTCTCACAAACTTTCTGTTCAAATCCATATCAATTTGGCAGAGAGCTTGTGAGAATTGGTTATTGTTGGGTGTCAATTCGGGCCACACTGGCACCCACAGTCTAGAGCACTTTCTCACTAGGTGCTTGTAGTAGACATCTTGGAAACATGGGCCAGGACCATGAGGCTCTCTCGAGGGCCCCCACATAGGGGATTTTCAGTGGACACAGTTGAGGCAGGGGTTCTGGCTGAGCATCAGGCTCCATGTTTGTGGCCCAGCTGGGCGCTGAAAGTGGGGGTGGCCTTGGGGGGACATGCAAATTTCTCCTGCTCTGAGGGTTTTGGGAGGCTCCAAATGGTGCCGAGTCCTGGGGTGTGGCCCAGGGGTCCGCAATCTGGAGGGCTTGTGGGCCAGCTCTCTTGGGACAGAAGCCTGAAAAGCTACTCGGCCTCCATTTTTGCGGCCCAGTGGTGAGTCAAAGGTGGGGGTGGACTGGGGAGGGCATGCAGGTTTCTCCCACTCTGATGGTATCGCACAGCTCCTAATGGCCGGGTTTCCTCGTGGGGGGCAGGTGTACTCCTGCGGTGTGGCTCCGGGAACCCTGATGTGGAGGACTCAGGCGACTGGCCCCTAGAGTTGGAAGCCTGAAAACCCAACCAAGCGTGAGGGTAAGGGCCTAGGGGCATCGCAGATCTGATCTGCCAGTGCCAGGGAGGGCACCTCAGGGGTAGAGTAGCGGGAGTGGTTGGCATCACATGCACCTGCCTCACAGAGGGCTCCCTTGCAGGGTTTGGACTCCAACTACTTGGGACCCCGGGCCAGGTTCAGGCAGTGGCCCTGCCAGCCCATGCTGCTGAATGCAAGTTCGCCGGGTTTTTCCGGCTAAATCTGACTTTTTTTCCTGCCCAAATTGTTATCAATTTGGGCAGAAAGCTGTGAGAACTGACGACCGTTGGGGAATGATTCAGGCCACGCTGGTGCATGCTGTCTAGAGCTCTTTCTCACTTGGTGTGTGTCATGGCCATCTGGGAACATGGGTTGGGCCCATTCAGCTCCCCTAAGGGCCCCCATGCAGGAGAGCTTTCCACAGGCAGACTTGAGGGAGGGGGGTCCAACTGAGCACCAGCCTGCATGTTTGTGGTCTGGTGGGTAGCCAAATGTGGGGGTGGGCCTCAGGGGTTATATGCAGGTTTCTCCCACTCTGAGGGTTTTGAACAGCTCCAAGGAGCACGGTTCCTTCCTGGGTGGCAGGCGGAGTCCTGGGCTGTTGCTCAGGGGTCTACAATCTGGAGGGATTGGTGGCTAGTTCTATGGGGACAGAAGCCTGAGAACACACCCTAGGGTTACTGTTAGAGCCTTGGGGTATGACAGACCCAATGTGCCCACACTGAAGCAAGATCTCTGGGTGGGTGAATTGAGGACAGGGGTGCAGCAGCGCATCAGGCTCTTGGTTTTGTGGCCAGGTGGGCTGCTGGAGGTGGGGCTGGTCTCAGAGAAAAATGCGGGTTTGTTCTGTTCTGAGGGTTCTCCGTGGGTGCAGTTTCCTCCTTCGTGGCAGGTGAAATCCTGGGGTATGGCTCTGTATCGCCAATCTGGAGGGCTTGGGGGACAGGCCGCGGAGGACAGAAGCCTGCAAACCCAAGAGAGCACTAGGGCTAGGGCCTAGGGGCATGTCAGGCCAGATCTTCCAGTGCTTGGTTGGGCATCCCATGCATCTGAGTAGCGGGAGGCATTGGCCTTGCATGCACCAGGATCGTAGAGGGCTTTCTTGCAGGGTTGGGGACTCGACCACTCGGGATCACGGGCTAGGCCCAGGCAGAGGCCCTGCAGACATGCACTGCAGGAATCAAGTTCACCGGGGTTTTCCCGGCCAGTTCTCAAGAGCTTTCTGCCAAAATTGATATTGATTTGTACAGAAAGCTCACAAGAATTTGCTGGCATTGGGTGGCAATTCAGTGCGCACTGGCATCCGTGGTCCAGAGCACTTTCTCCCTAGGTGTGTGATGTGGCTATTGGGGAACATGAGCTGGGCCCATGTGGCTCCCCCGAGAGCCCTGGTGCAGGGAGATTTCCAGGGGCAGAGTTAAGCAGGGGGTACGAATGGGCATCAACCTCTGTGTTTCTGGCCCAGTGTTGAGCCGAATGTGGATGGCCTCATGGGGGGCATGCCTTTTTCTCCCGCTCTGAGGGTTGTTCGAAGCTGCAAATGGCATGGTTTCTGTCTCTGTGGCAGGTGGAGTCATGGGGTGTGGTCAGGTGTACCCTATCTGGAGGACTCGAGAGACAGGCCCCTGGGAACAGAAGGTTGAAAACCCAAATGC
>JAHRIG010000559.1:0-12508 GCA_020311275.1 Eira barbara | reverse complement strand
TCCTCAACTGAAGGTAGGACACCATGCCAACAGCAAGCTTTCCTGTGGTCTTATCTCTCCATCAGGACCACCCCTACGCAGTGATTGGAGATAAGGTTAAGGTTCTGAAGCCTGAAACCCTGGTTGGGAACAGATGACGGCCTAAGGCAATGGTAGTTCAGATGAGCTGGATGTGGCTCCAGTTGTCTGGGTGTGTCAGGATGTGCGGGCTCAGGCTGTGTCAGAGAGAGCATTAGTGCCCATGGTAGCTTATATAATTGTTGTGCATTCGCGTGGCGTGCAGGTTGATCCTCCTATGGAGTCTCTCGTGTGCCCAGAGGGCAAAGTTTTTCTTCTGATGGGCAGGCAGAGTGCTTTGTTGTGGCTCTGGAATTCTCAACCTGAAGGACTTGTCGGCCAGGAGTGTGAGGATGGACGTCTGAGAACACAAGCTAGGGTAAGGTTCTGGGGAGAAGGCACAGCGGGCCCACTCTGTGGAGGCTGAATCGAGATGTCCTGCATCTGAAGACAGGGTGAGGATCCGACATTGGCTCAGGTTGGAGTTTGTGTCCGTGATGGCTCCTTCAGGAAGGGGGGTGGCCTCATGAGTCCATGGAGGTTTTCCCACGCTGGGAGTTGTGGGATGCTCCAAACTGCAAGGATACCTTCGGCGGGAGAGTCACGTCCTGTTGGATGGCTCCAAGACACGCATATAGAATAACTGGAGAGCAGCGTTCTGAGGATAGGAACCTGCGCACCTCACCTCATATTCCATTTGGCTCCTAGAGACAAGGCAGTTTTGATCTGCTGGCTCTGGAGTGGCTACCATGTGGTCTGAGTTGAAATGGAAACTCCTGAAGATGTGTCATAATGTGGGTTTGTGTCCATGGAGACCTTGGAATGTGGCGGTGGCTCAGGGGCCCTGAAGGATTCTCCTAGCCCGAGGGTTTGACACAGCTCCAAAGAGCAAGGTTCCCATGTGGAGTCGAGTGGTGTTCTGACTGGTGCCTCAGGAAACCTCTTTGTGGTTGTATTATAAAACAGGCCTCTAAGGTAGACACCTAGAAACCAAAGCAAAGGTTCCTATTAGGGCGTAGGGGCCTGTCCAGTTCAATCTTCTGTGTCTGGGGACAACCGTCTGTGTGTCAGAGTCGAGGTAGTTGTTCAGCTTGGGTCAGATCGCCCCTGTTTGTCCACGGTGGCCTGCGATATTGGGATGGCATCGAGGACGTTGGAGGTATCCCCTGATCGGTAGGGTTGTGGCCAATGGCTCAGGCATGGTTTCCATGGGGAGGGCAGGCACAGTCCTGCAGTGTGGCTCTAGGGGCCCTAGCCTTGAGTGTGTGTGTGCCAGGGCTGTGGTGACAGAATCTGAAAACAGAAACTCGGGTAAGGAGAGCGGCCGGGGGTATGGCCGGCCCAATCTAGAGACCGTGAGGGGACCTTGTCGGGATAGGAAGGAAGGGCGAGTGCGAGGCGTTTGCACAGGCTTTTGTCTCTGGATTTAGTGTCAAGGAAGACCGTGGAATGGATGGGTGGCCTCATGGGCCTAGGAGGAGTCGCCCTCTCTGGGGATTTGACCAGGCTCGCAAGAGTTTGATGCCATCCTTTACGATATCAGGAGACCTGATTTCTGCCTCCGGTGTCCCTCCAAAAGGGATTCCAGAGCACAGATCTAGGTACATGCGAATGGAAAACCCTTCCTCTGGTTAGGTTTGGGCTCCTAGGGGCATGGTCAGCCCCATATGCGGCCTCTTCGTCCAGGCACTGAGAAGCCTCCCTTGAGCACAGGGCTCACACTGAGGATCCCAAGGCGTGTTGTGTCCTGGGTGGCCCTCAAGCATGGGTGTGGCCTCATGGCCCATGCTGGTTTCTCCTCCCCTGAAGGTTGCACAGCATGCCAACAGCAAGGATTCCTGCCAGGGATAAGGTGGAGATCTAATTCCTGCCTCAGGTTCACCCCTGTGCAGTGATTGGAGGTAAAGTCTCGTTTCTGAAGCCAGAAACCCAGGGTGGGAAGAGAAAATGGGTGAATGCCATGGTGGTTGTGATGTGCCGTGTGTTCCGCCAGCTACCTGGGTGTCGGTTGGGAGGCACGGGCTCATGCTGTTTCAGAGAGAGCCTTAGTGCCCAGGGTGGCCTCTATATTTGGGATACAGTCAAGCGGCGTGCAGGATGATCCTCATTTGGGGTTTCAGGGCTCCCGCAGAGGGCAATATTTTTTCTTCTGTTTGGGAGGCAGAATGCTGCACTGTGGCTCCAGAATTCCCAAGCTGAAGGGCTTGTTGGCCAGGTGTGTGAGGAAGGAAGTCTGAGAACACAAGCTAGGGTAAGGTTATGGAGGGAAGGCAAGGCATGCCACTCTGCAGAGCCTGAATCAAGATCTCCTGTATCTAAAGTCAGAGATAGGGTCTGACATTGGCTCAGGTTGGAGTTTGTGTCCATGATGGCCCCTTCAGGAAGGGGGGTGACCTCATAAGGCCATGGTGGTTTTCCCACGCTGGGAGAGGTGAGATACTCCAAACCGCAAGGATACCTTCTGCAGGACATTCACGTCCTTTTGGATGGCTCCAGACGCCCCATATGGAAAACCTCGAGAGCAGGGTTCTAAGGATGTGTGCCTGGGCAACCCACCTCACATTCCCATTGTCTCCTAGCAACAAGGTGTGTTCGATATGTAGGCTCTGGGGGAGCTACCCAGGGTCTGAGTTGAAATAGACTCTCCTGAGGATGGGTCATAATGTGGGTTTGTGTCCATGGAGACCTTGGAATGTGGCCGTGGCTCTAGGGCCCTGAAGTATTCTCCTAAGCAGAGGGTTTTCACAGCTCCAAAGAGCACATTTCCCATGTGGAGATGAGTGGTGTTCGAATTGGTGCAGGCTGATATTGGAAACAGAGCTCTGAGGAGAGACGCCTGGAAACCAAGGCGAGGATTCAGATTAGGGAACAGGGACCTGTTCGGGGCTATGTTCTGTCTGTGGGGACATCTGTCTGCTTGTCTGGGTGGAGGTAGTTCCTCAAATTTTGACAGTTCACCCCTGTTTTGTTACATCTTGTGCTGTCAAACAAATATGTAAATTTAATGCTTTCCAAATCCTTTCAGGCCTCCTTATCATACTCTGCTCTCCAAAGATACACAGAGAAGATAGTCTGGCTCACTGACTCGAGGGAATTTTATATATGCCATGAACCCTGTGGGCCCTGTGAATAGGCTGGACATTGATTCAGGTCTGACATGGAAAATAAGACTTTCATAAAGCTGATTGCAATGAACTTCAAATGACCACGACAGAACCATATTTAGGCTTGTAACAGTTACTCCGTTCTTGTTTTCAGAATAACTGTTATACCAAAAAAACTCCTTTGCATAGTGATCAATGTGCATTCTATAAAACCAAACTTCCTGGATTGGATCCTGGGTGAATAACTCTAGGGAGATTATTTAATTTTTCTTTGCTTCAGTTTCTTTTCTCATAATGGGAATAATAATACACATCTCAGTGCTATTACAGTATTAAGTTAGTCAACATATGGAATGTGCTGAGACTTGTGTCTGAGATATAGGAAAACTTCAACAAATGTGAGCTCTTATTAATATCGCCTTGTAAGAATCAGAAAGCTTCCTTAACTAAAAGGCTGACTTTTTATGTTGAACTCTCAGAACGTGTCCATTTTTTGTTAGCACTTCAGGATATGAAGTGCTAGCAATTACTTTAGAGTTTGCAATCTTCCCAGACTGCTTGGCATCTCATATTATCTAAAGTCCATTGTGTTTTTCCAGTGCATAATATGCACACATCAAAACTCTTCAGTTTTAGACCAGCTCGATAACTTGATAACTTTCTCATTTCTTATATGCCTTGCCCACATAAGATGCTAAACTGGAAGGTCTCCACACCATCCTAAAATGTGGTAGTACACATAATATAGAAGAGAGAGAGAGGGAGAGAGAGAGTGTGTGTCTGTGTGTCTGTGTGAATATATATATTCATTATGTAGTAGAGACCAGAATAAAACTAGGGAATGTTATTAAGAGATAACATGGGGCACCTGGGTAGCTCAGTGGGTTAAGGCCTTTGCCTTCAGCTCAGGTCATGATCTCAGGGTCCTGGGATCAAGCCCTGCATCAGGCTCTCTGATCGGCGGAGAGCCTGCTTCCTCCTCTCTCTCTCTGCCTACTTGTGATCTCTGTCTGTCAAATAAATGAATAAAATCTTTAAAAAAAAAGAAAGATAACAGAGCTGTGATTAATACGAACTTTATGAAGACTCCAATTAGAAGAGAAAATTCAGATTTACAGTCCATCTACCTTGCAGTGCAGTTTGCTTTAAATTCTATTGTATACTATAGTAGTTGTACTATGAAAAATTCTTGGGGCACTGGGGTGGCTCAGTTGGTTAAGCATGAAGTTCCTGATTGTGCCTCACAATTGTGAGATGGAGTCCTGCGTTCATCTCCATGCTTAAGATTCTCTCTTTCCATCTTCCCATGCCCCTCTCCTCCAAAAAAAGACAATTATTAATATCTATTTCAAAGGATTGTTTTCGATGCTATCTAAGTGGCAAGAAGTATTGTTGATGGTATTCTTGAGGAGGTCATAAGTGGCTTGTTGTCCAAAATTATCTCCTTACTAACATAACCAACATACTTACTTCTAAAGTATTCTCACTTTCTTAACTTCATATAAGTGGGTATAGAGACCAAATAACTTAAAGACACACCTGCTTACTTTACAGCTTTATTTAAACCTGACTTTAATAATCACAATTATTTTTTTTTTTTACTCAAACAGTAAAATACTTGAAACAGTCAATTATGTCTACTTAAATAGTCTCATGACAACTTGGCTACAGTGAAGGGTATAGTATAATTTCCCCAATCTACAAACAGAGCCCTGGATATATAGGGTGAGGGTCAGGAAGGTGCTAGGAAAACTGGCTGCTAGTGTTTTACTGACTGCTCCTTAGACTTCCTGGCACCAATAACATCTCCTTAATAAAAACATAAACAAACCCAGGTCTAAAAAAGATGCATAAAATCAAGAGAACTATGGTCAAAAAGCCAAGTCTGCACTTAAAAATGATATCAGCCTATTTTATACACACTTGTACCCTTTGTAATGTGCATAATTCTTATAAAGTTGTGACTTTTGGAACTCCATTTGGTGGACTAGCTTATCCTCCAGAAGGGTCAGCTTGAATCAAATGGTCATGTGTTTTTACTGTACTTATAGTAATTTGCCCTAAGTGCTATTACAAACATGCATTCTTATGCATTGGCAACATTGTTAAGATTCAGTCCTAATTTAAGGAGTTACAAATTGTTTAGAGAGTTGGTATTAAATTACATGGAATATGAACAGAATGTTTAAAATAAACACAGAAAATGTGATAACACTTATTACCAGTACTCCAAGAATTCATAAAAGCAGCAAGTCTGTGTGGCCTGGAGAATACAGGGAACAGCACACCAGGGAGCTGCTCTGAAGTAGTCACAGGGTCTGATTCAGAACCCACTTCCCGTCCAGAATAGCATGCCTCATAACGTCTCTCTAGCCACTTTTGAACATTACTATTGGCCCATCACTGCCATATACTGTTTATTTTTTTTCCTTTCCAAATGTAAATATTTCCAAGTATTTTAATGTCCCCGTACTACCATAGGTTATGTGGTGGACATATAATTTGTATTTTTAGTTCTTAAATATGTAAATCAAGAGCAACCGTGGTCTGACCTGATATAGATATAGAATATCATAAGATTAATGTGTCGATCTTATTTGTTGAGTTTTCTTACTTGAGGAGGACATGAGTATATTTTGTGGGCATATTTTGTGGGCAAAAGAGTGGAAAGTCAATATTTGTGACAAGCAGTGTAAACTGCAGTATATTTTAAACATTTTCAAAATGTTAGCTGCTCCCCTTTTTGGAAGTACATTCTAATTCTATGACATCAGGTTTGGCCATGGGATTTTCTCTGCCTTTTAATGTGAAAAGGCATCCTTTTCAAGTAATAAGCACACATCACAACCCTTCAGTTGTAGACCAGTTTACTGGCATCAAGCTTCACCAAGTGGCTTGTTTGTCTAAAGGAATGTGAACTGAAGTGAAATGTTGCAATTAGAGCAAAAGCTTTAACAACCCCTACCATTTTGTTTCATATGACTTCCACAAGAAGAATGTCATTGTACCAGGTGAGACTGCTCCCTCAGTTTGAGGTCAGCATTGAGATTATGTAGAGAATCACAGAGCTACTGATATTAGGGCAGCGTGAGTGAGAATTTTTGTTGTTGTTGTAAACTACTGAGAACTAGGTATTGCTTCTTACTCTACTATGACATATACAAAGCTGACTGATACAGAGTGGTTGAATTTGTTTTCGTGGTAGGAAAGATGCATCCTCATATAACAGTTGCAGATATGAGTAAAGAATGCTGCAAAATGTTTTTGGGGAGCATTAAAGAGTTAAGCCTGAGTAGAACAGAAGTGTTACAAAGTCATGAGTTATTAGCATTTTATGTAGGTCTTTTTCGGGTAATGGGAAATATGAAAACACGTCACTGGACTTTAGATTTGGTCTAGTAACGATGATGGACATTGAGGCTTTCAGTCAGGGGCTCATAAGATAAAAACCAATGTAATTATCTCTTTTGGCTGTTAATTATAATCAGAAATATTGGATGAGAAAGCAACAGAAATCCTGGAAAAGTTAAAGAAAGGGCTGTAACTGTCATTTGATTATGGTTGAAATGTGGACAACAACTGTGTAGCTAGGAAGAAGGTGAAGAACAAAATAATTCTTTATAAGTAAAACTATGGAGTTCTCTATATTTATAGAATATAGTGAATAAATAAGAGGAATTATCAAATGTATCTTTAGAGCTTCAGATCTGACGGTCTGGGACAATGGAAACACCATTTAACAGGGACAGGTAAATTAGAAAAAAGGGCTAATTCTGAGTGGAAACTTTGTGTTTGGAGTAGTTTTTTTTTTTTTTTTTTTTTTTTTTTTTTTTTTTTTTTTTTTTTTTTATTTTTTTTTTTTTTTTTTTTTTTTTTTTTTTTTTTTTTTTTTTTTTTTGTGATAAACCATTCAATGAAAAGTTGGATCAGAGAGAGATCAGTTCCCATGATAGAATTTTTTGAGTTGTCCTCAAAGAGATTATCACTGAAGCCAAGAAAATGAATGAGTCCTCTCCAATGAAACAGAGAAAAATAAAAGAAGGTTAAGAAATAAGTTATGATTATGGGGTTGGAAGTAGAGAAGTTATAGAATCGAGAAGCTCGATATGAACTTATACTAGATATAGGAATTTTCAAAGCGTTACCTTTCCCCCCCAAAGGTAGTTTATTTAGGATTATTTGTAGCATGGACAGGCAAGAATAGAGAGGATAGGGAAAGTTCATTTGGAACATCAATTCTCATGGTCTTACCAAAGAGTTGTTTACTGGTGAAAAATTGAGATGTACGAAGTTTAAGGATATCATACAATAAACATTTAAAATCAAAGGTTCTCAGAAAAGAGAAAAGGGAGAAGTATAGCAAGAAGCAAGGTCTTTGAAGAATGAGAAATGGATGGGCTGGGGGACACAGGTGGGGGGATTAAGTTGCCTTTAGGTGGGATAAGTGGTTTTGCTTTATTTGCCTTGGTGAGCTGGTGTGAAAATAAGAAAAATAGCCATCAGGTTTGGTTCCTCACTATGTGTGTGACAGGTATTATGTCATTTTATACACCAAATAACTTGATTGGGTAAGTGGTGTTTATTATAATCTCCATTACAAAGAAGAAACATAAGGCAATAAAAAGTAAGATGAATTAACGTAGCTCACTAGTAAGTGACAGAAATGAGAGTCAAACTCTCATTTGGATTTGGATTCAGAATCAGTATCCCAAACCCTACCTTTAGAATGGAAGTTATCAGTGTTGAATTTGAACCAAAGAAAGGTAGGTTGTGGCCATTATAAAAAGGAAATTGAGTGTACTAGCAGAATTTAAACAAAATGTCATTAGATGCATATATCCCTTCTAGTTCCTACCATTTCAAATACTAGAACATTTCACAATAAAATAAATACTTTAAAAAATTCAGTAAGTTATTTAGCTTCCCTTCTCACCATTTATGATTCATCTGTAGTATTTCATTTGGTTCTTGCAGCAAACTATGTAAAATTCAGTATTGACTTTTTTTTTTTTTTTCAACAAGTGAGATAAACCTAAGAGGAGAGGAGGAAGAAGTTGATTTTGTCAAAGTCACTCTGGACAGAATGTGGCAGAGATGGAGCTCATACCTAGGCAATCCCTTCACTTGATCCCATCAAACTTGATGTTCTTCCTACTTTGCTAACTAATTTCTACCAGGCACCATTCTTTTGAAAATAACAGCATTTATACACACTAGCATTGGATAAAGTCCTCTAATTTTCTCTAATTATTCCTGAAGAAGGCATAAGATAAGAATTAGAGATATCAGGGCACCTGGGTGGCTCAGATGGTTTAGTATCCACCATCTGCTCAGGTCCTGATACCAGGGTCCTGGGATCAAGCCCTGCATGGGGCTCCGTGCTTGGCAGGGAGCTTGCTTCTCCCTCTCCTGCTGCTCCTGTTGCTTGTGCTCTCTCTCTCTCTGTCTCTATCAATTAATAAATAAAATATTTAAAAAGTAATCAGAGAAATCGAACTCTCCAAGAGACAGGCCTCCATGCTAGAGTAGCTTTCTGATTTCTCCACTCTCTGCACAAAGTCCATTCACTGTATTGAATCCAGAAACACTAATAGTTTGCTCATAGGGAATGCTTCAGACTTATTTCTCTATTACCTTTGAGAACCCGTTCCCTGAGTTAGTAACAAAGCTCCTGCACAGCCCTTTCATCTTCCCATCCAAAATATAAAGTCTCTTTTAGCTTTGAATTTGAGCATCACTAGGGCTGGAAAGGCATCATTTATCCCATGTTCCTATGAGTCATGTATTTTCACAAAGCCCAACTTGTAATCTTTGGTCACAATGTTGTAAAAGCTTTCCTTCAATATTATTCTTGTTGTTGCTTAAGTTAATAAGAATAATTTTAGCTATAATTAAAAATAACATTTTAGCTCCCATTCTTCCATGAGGCCCTTTACAAATTATTTTTGTTTACTTCAATCTTGCACTGTGAAATTACCAGAAAATATTTGGATTTTCATCAAAACATAATATATTATTTGTTAAGTATCAAATAAAGAAATATGAAACTCATCACTGTTATTCTTAGTTGTTTCTTTTCCCTAAGATTACCTAAATGACTTAGTTTCGTAAACTACCATAGTTTACTTTGGAAAAGAAGGCCTGAAGTGTTTGTCTTCTGAATTGAACCTAGATATTCAGGTTTCCTGAATATCGATCCATGGAAGTGAACAGCCATAAGCAGACATTACATAGTAGTATCCTGTGCAGAGGTCTGCTATGCTGATTGTTCAGTTATCCATAATGTAGCTCCCTTCCCGGGAGATGGTAGATGAGACTCCAGCAGTTTCCTATTGACACAGTTGATTGGGCCAATAAAATCTCCATGCATGCATAGCATAATCTAATTAGAGTTGGATTTGAGAAGACGTTATGAAGCCTGGAATTATCTCGGCATTTCTAGAGTCAGCTGTGATTTAAAAAAAAAAAAAAAAAGGTTGTGCCTGTGGTTCTTAGGCTTCTGCATCAATGACTTGGGAGTATGCAGGAAGATGAGCTATTTCATCTCTTCTGCAAGGTGAGAGATATTTCTATCCCAGAAGAGCTCTTTTCTCTTAAAAAAAACATAATCATACCAACTGAAACTCCTCTTCCAGCCTCATTTGAAGTAGTAGATCATCTTTTAAATTGCAGATATCTTGGAAGCACTTAAAGGGTTAATAATACTTTAGTGGAAACATCCTACAGGTTACTTTTCCCCTACCATTGAATAAAAGCCATTCATTCCAAGGACAGTTAAAGACCAGATTCTGGGGATCTTAAGAGTTAAGAATCCTTTGTATTGGTTGTGTTAGGCAATGCTGCACTTTCCTGGACTTCTGAAAGAATGAAAAAAAAATACCGTTTAAGGAAAACTAGTCAACAAAATGTTTGGGTATGGTTTAGATCCTTAAAAAATAATAGAGAAGCACAGTCTCAGATCCATGAGTTGGGGGGTATTACCTATTATCTGTTTTGTCACAATCCTACCATGTGGTCATGCATAATTCATCTTGTGTTTCTTACTTTCTATTTTATCACTTCTAAAATGAGTGTTTAAGAAAAAGGGCAGAAACAGACCCATATATACAGAGAACAAACTGATGATTGTCAAAGGGAAGAGAAAATGATGGGGAGTGGGAGGTCCAGTCTTCCACGTATAGAATGAATAAGTCATAGGATGAAAGGTCTAGCATAAGGAAAACAGTCAACAGTATTGTAATATATTATGTGGTGACAGGTCATGACTCCACTCGTGGTGAGCCGAGAACAATGGAGAGCTGTTAAATCACTATTTTGTACACCTGAAACTAATGTAACATTGTGTGTCAACTACAGTTGATTAAAAAAAATAATCCTGTCATTTCTGTGAAAATTACTGTGGAAATTAGAAAATTACTGGGAAATTTCTGTGAAATTTAAATTCTGTGAAATTAAATAAAGAAAATTCTGTGAAAATTAAAACACTTTTCACAAGAAAAAATAGACATTAAAAAATAAAATGAGGGTGTTATGTTGTTTTTGTAGGTTTGTATATCCGCATTTATTATTTTATTGAGATAGAAATGACTGATATATAACATTTGACTCGTTTCATATGTACAACATACTGTGAAGTGATCACAATAAAACAAGTTAACATACATTACCACATATAGTTATACATTTTTTCTTGTGATGAGAACTCTTAAAGCTTATCTTAGCAACTTTCAAATGTGCAATACATTGTTAACTATAGTTAAAATAATTAATAACTATAGTCACTATGTTATCCACAACAAGATATTACCTCACATTTAATAGAATGGGTGTTATTTTTTTTTTAAAGACCACAAATAACAAGTGTTGGCAAGGATATGGAGAAATGTTAGACTAATTTGCGATTCCTTCTAGTCCAGGTTAAAAATGAAAGCAATCAATCATCCCAATCATAAAACCATGAGCACTTAAAGTTAGAACAGACCTCAGCAATGACTTTTCCTCCTGTCCAGTTCAGGAATTCTTCTTTAGCATTATTGGTTCAGTAATCTATAGCTGAAGACTAACTCTGAGAAGAAGCTCTTCATCTTATAAAGCAGATTCTTCTAAGATACAGGTGGAAGAACTCCATGGTTGACTGTTGGAACTGCAGTGTTCTTGCATTCTGAGTTTGAATCCCAGCTCACTAGGTGAGTGACCTTGGGAAGTTTAAACTCCAAAAGCCTCAATGTCATCACTTGTTGAAAAGATAATGTTATTACTGTGATTGGTGTAACTATTATTGACAAAGACTCTCTTTGACCAGACTTGAGTTCAGCTCCTTTGAGCCCTCTTCTCAACTAGTTCTCTGTGCCCATCTGTGATTAGCTCCAGTTTAGCAAGAATTCTGCTAAGTCAATTTATCAAGAATCCCCTCCTTTGATGGATGTCTACTTGACAGAGAACACTTGGTAGCTGATCAGATTCCACATACCCACCCTTTATATCTAATCCCTCTCTCTGTCCTATGTAAGAATCCTATTACATAAGTTTAGTAAGAATCCCCTGTTCTCGATGTGCCCTCTTGGTAATTTTCCATCCACTGACCCCCTCACTCTGCTTCTTGGCTATAAATATCCCCAACTGTCTGTGTTGTATTTGGAGTTGAACCTAACCTCTTTCCCTTGTTCAATACCCCCTTTGTCATAGTCTTGACAAAAGTCTTCATTACCATTTTTGACAAATGTCCGTGTAATTTTTCTTTAACAATTATTATTAGAAAGTTCTCTTCCATGTTGAGCTGAGAACCTATTATCGCCTCCTCCCCACTCATCTTAGCACTTTCCTTTTGGAAACATAAATAACATTTCTATTCCTTCTTTCACGTGAAATCTTTCAGATACATGAATAAAGAGACCACATATATCAATTCTTCATTATTTCCGGTGAAATATGTCCATTCTCTTAAGAGTTCCAATGATTGCCATTTTGTCCCTTTTAATGAAAATGTTTGAATATGACATTACAGCAGTCATAATACTTCAAATGTGTGCATACAATCTGAGGACACACGACACCATTATCTTTCTTGGTCTAAGCGATACAGTTCTATGAAGTTGATATGATATGTAGTTTACAGATGCACTAAATGTTGGCAGCTGCATCACACCTTGGCACACAAATACTGATATGAATCTGGATTTTCTCTAACCTTGAATCTTAGCAGTTGATTTAAAAAAAAAAAAGTACAGGATTTAAAATTAGGATGGAATTATTCAGGATAGACTACCCAAAAAAGATATTTCTAGTTATCTAATGAAACAGTGATGGACGTGTGTCTTGAGCCTTCAAAGATATGATGGACACTGATG
>JAHRIG010000558.1:0-16084 GCA_020311275.1 Eira barbara | reverse complement strand
TTTTTCATTTTTCATTTTATTTATTTTTTGAACGATTTTTATGTATTTATTTGACAGGGATCACAAGTAGACAGAGAGAAGGAAGCAGGCTCCCTGCTTAACAGGGAGCCTGACGTGGGGCTTAATCCCAGGACCCTGGGGTCTAGACCTGAGCTGAAGGCAGACACTTAACGACTGAGCCACCCAGGCACCGCTTTAGTTCGTTTTTGAGCTCTATCTGTAATGAAGTACAGGAGCTTCTCGATCTTTATCATTCTGAATCTTCCTAGCCTGAAACAAACCCCAGATTTCAATTCTTCCTTTATTTCTCCCTCAAGAATTTTTAAACCTTCCTCAGCAAACCCTGAAATTTACAACAACAGGTTAATTTCCAAGCAATTTCAAAGCTTCTGTGAATGGAATTTCCTCCTTCACTATGTTTTCTGTTTAGCCTTCACGCATTACAAAGCGTTGGGTCTTGTGGACTCATGTTCTAACACATTGTTTTGCGGAGCCCATCGATTATCCCCAATAATATTCTGTTTGGGGAGGGAGACGGGAAGAGCTTGGCCGCTGGAGCCGATGGGTCACGCAGCAGGTTCATCTGCTCTCACGACCTGTGTGGGACACGTTGGGCAAGCAGCCGTCTTCCCGGAGCCACAGAGTCTTTGCCAGTGATGATAACATGGGGTAATAACACCAGAGAGGATTTGTGCTGAAACTCCAGAGCTTCTTTCTTTCTTAGAAGTCATATGAGCCATTGAGTGTATGCTCAAAAGAATTGAAAGCAGAGTCACAAAGAAATATCTGTAGACCCACTTCACAGAAACCTTACTTACAATAGCCAAGAGGTGAAGACACCCCAAGTGTCCACAGATGAATGGGCGAGCAAATGTGGTCTATCCATACCATGGAATGTTACTCAGCCTTAAAAAGGAGCAAAGTTCTGACATGTTCTACAACATGGATGAAACCTGAGGACGTCACACTAAGGGAAATAAGCCAGTCACCCAAAGGGAAATACTAGATCATTCCGCTTCCATGAGGTACCTACAGTAGTCCGATGCATAAGGACAAAAAGCAGAATGGTGGTGGCCAGGGGCTGGGGCTGGAGGGGGCGCGAGGAGGTATTGTTTAATGGGGACATACTTTCAGTTTGGCAAGATGAAAAGTTCTGGACGGCGGCGATGGTCGCACAACCTTGTGAATATATTCCCCACCGGTGGAAATGTTGCACTTAAAAATGGCCCAGATGGTAAATTTTGTGCATATTTTTATCACAATTTAGAAAAGAATATTTTAAAAACATACAAGATGGAGTTGGCATTCTGCAAACACATCCTTAGCGGATGGGAATTATCAGTGCAAATGAAACATGCGCGATGCTAACATATGCTATATTAGAGGGGAAATCAATCCTTCTAGTCTCCACGGGTGGGGATGGGGGTCATGGTGGGGGGAGAGGTGACAATGCCAGGAGGGAGAAGGAAGGCCAGGCTGCAAGTGTGGAATGAGCTTATCTGTAACATTAATAATGACAAAATTGACAGGGAGCCGTTAGAGAGTCTTCGTGCTAAAACATTTTGTAATCATTATTTTATTTGTATTTGTATTTGTATATTATTTGTATATTTATTTGTATTCGTAGCAACCCATGAGGTAGGAATTATTCCAATTTTCCCAACGTGAACACTGAATTTTCGGGAGGTCAGGGAAGAGACAAGAAGCAGTATATTTTGCCATTCCTGCAAATAGACTTCTTCACTCTGCAGGGGAACTGAGGTTGTTATTTCTGGGTGATTTTTTGTATCTTTCCAATCAGAGAGGAGAGAATGGGTTACTCTGTCCCAGGTTCCGTTGGATGGATCCCACTGAAGAAGGCTGGTGGACCTGCCTCGGTCAACTGTCCTTTCCCGAAGCGATGACTACAGTCAGTGGAGGGGGAGCAATATGATTGATTGGTTCAGTGAGAGAGGAAACCCTTAAATCAAACACACACACTGTTGTTTTGTTCCTGATTTTAAGGGAGATGTGTCTGGCCTATCACCATTAAAAAGCACAGGGGACAAAAGGAAAAAAAAAAAAACCAGATAAACTGAATTACATCACGATTAGAAACTTCTGTGCCTTGCTATTAAAAAAGAAAAACGACAACCCATAGACTAGAAGACAGATATTTGCAAATTGTACATCTGACAAGAGACTTATATCCAGAATATATAAAGATCTCTCACAACACAACAATAAAAAGACACATAACCTAATTTAAAAATGGACGAAGGGTATATATACACATTTTTCTGGAAAGGATATACGATTGGCCAATAAACACGTGAAAAGGTGCCCAACATCCCCAGTCGTTAGAGTAATTTGGATCAAAACTACGAGGAGAGCACGTCCCACTAGAATGGCTATAACAAAAGAGACAGATAATAGCAAATGTTGGCAAAGATGGGAGAAGTTGGAACCGTCGTACGTTGCTTGTGGGAATGCAAAATGGTGCCACTGTTTTGAAAAACAGTTCGACGGTTCCTCTAAAAGTTCAATGTGGAGTTACCATATGACCCGACAATTTCATTCCAAAGTATTCATCCAGAGGAACTGAATACACGTGTCTACCCAAAAATCTGTACCTGAAGATTCATAGCAGGGTTCTTCGTCATAGCCAAAGGGGAAACCATCTACATGCGCATCAGCCGATGAACGGATAAACGAAGCATGGGACACCCATACGATGGAATATCATTCAGCTATAAAAAGGAACGATACACGCTGCATGGAGCTGAACCTTGACAATATTATACTAAGTGCAAGGAGCCAGTCATATGACACTCCCCATTGTATGATTCTGTTTATACAGATTGTCCAGGATCGGCAAGTCCACACAGAAAAAAATAACTTAGCTGTTATCTCGGGAAGGAGAACTGAGGATTGATTGTTAACAGGTACAGGGATTCTTTGGGGCGGGATGAAATGTTCTGGAATCAGAGAGTGCTGATGGTCGCACAACTGTGTGAACACACTAGCTCATACAGTTTAAAAGAACAACTTCTATGACTTGTGAATTTTCCCAATTTAAAGAATTTAAAAAACCAATGGATTTCTATGCATTAGCCATCAACTAAATAAGAAAATATAATATTGGTGGCTCAGTGGGATGGGCAATGACCTTCAGCTCAGGTCCTGATCCTGGAGCCCTGGGATAGAGTCTGGCATTGGGCTCCCTGCTCAGCAGGGGTCTGCTTCTCCCTCTGCCCCTCTCCATGCCCCTCCCCCTGCTCGTGCTCTCTCTCTCTCATTCTCTCTCTCTCTCTCAAATAAATAAATAAAATCTTTAAAAATATATATATTATTTACAATATCAGCAAAAACGTCAAATGTGTAGGAATAAATCTAACAAAAACAAATTTTTTTCTCTTTAGAGAAAAAATTAAAAGGCATTGCAACATTTATTTTATTTATTCATTTCAGTGATTTTTTTTAGATTTATTTATTGTATGTAGAAAGAGTATGTGCAAGTGGGGGGAGGGACACAAGGGGAGAGAAGCAGACTCCCCTCCGAGCAGGGTGCCTGTCTTGGGTCTCCATCTCATGACCCTGGAATCACGACCTGAGCCGAAACCAAGAGTCGGACACTTAACCAGCTGAGTCGCCCAGGCACCCCTCATATTAGCAAATTTTCTCCAAAGATTTTATTTATTTATTTGACAGAGAAACATAGTGAGAGTGGGAACACTAGCAGGGGGCGTGGGAGAGAGAGAAGCAGGCATCCCGCCGAGCAGGGAGCCCATGTGGGGCCCGATCCCAGGACCCGTGGATCATGAACTGAGCCGAAGGCAGACGCTGAACCACTGAGCCACTTGGGTGCCCCCATATTAGCGATTTTTAATGAAAGTTGAGGATTACTTTATTCATGCATCTTCTCCATTTTTTCTTCCTTATATTTGCTCTTTTCATTTCCTCTTGACGAGATTTGACTTTATGTTCAAGGATCTTTGCGGGGATCCCTGTCCGGTTTTGGTCTAGTGTTAACAACCTTGCGAGGGGGGCGCCTGGGTGGCTCAGTGGGTTAGGCCTCTGCCTTCGGCTCAGGTCATGATCTCAGGGTCCTGGGATCGAGCCCCACATCAGGCTCTCTGCTCGGCGGGGAGCCTGCTTCCTCCTCTCTCTCTGCCTGCCTCTCTGCCTTCTTGTGATCTCTGTCTGTCAAATAATTAAAATCTAAAAAATAAAAAAAATAAAAACAAACAAACAAACAAAACCTTGCGAGGGTGCATGCTGCACAGACAGTCTGCCGTTAGCCTTCTCCTGTTGCACCTGTTCAGTGTAGATGACGGAGCTCTTTCAAGCCCGGACTATGTTACCAATTTGCTGACCTTTGTGCCGTCCCGCAAGAACTAGAATGTCATCGTCCTTTCGGGTGGGCATGGATTGAACACTGCGCTTCTGTTTCAGATCTTTGGGCAGAGGAGAGACATAATCTTGCTGCAAATGTGGGGAGGGGCATTAAAATGCCCTTTATGGTTCTTACACTGGTCAGAAGTCACAAAGGAATTGAACTTCATTTTGGCCACTGGTGCTTTAGCAGTGGTTGCAAAATGGAAGACTTGAGACGTGTTTTAAAAGACCAAAATCAATGTAGAGAACGTGAAGTTCATGGGAAACAGATATTGACATTGTAAATGCAACACTGTGAACATGTCAGCTCTCCTGAAGAATCTCCATGCAGTTGCAAGGCGAGTCCCAGCAGGCTTCTTCATGGAATTCAGCAAGTTGAATCTAAAATCTTACGTAAGGGTAAAGAACCAAGGACAGACAAGGAATTCTTGAAAAAAAAAAAAAAAAAAGCAGAGGGACTTTCATATTCAATCTAAGGTCTCATTATGCAGCTATTATTACAAGTGAAAATTGAAACTGGATCTCCACCCGATGCCAGGCGCAAAGTTCAGTTCTAGTGGAAGAAAGGCTGTAATGTGAAAGGCAAAACCTAAATATCAGAGAGCATCCGCGTGGCACAGGCACAAGGAAGAACTTCTTAAACAAGTTCCCCAAAGTACTAATTATAAATGAAAAATGCAACTCCTTTAAAATTAAGGACTCCATTCACCAAAAGACAGCATAAAGGGAATGAAGACAATATACACCAAATGCATGGTGGCATCCTGCCGAGCGACATTGGCTCCTGAAGCAGCCAAAAGACATTGCTGGGAAAACCGGTTGAATCCAAAGAAAGTCTAGAGTTTAATTAATAGTAGCAAATACGAGGGCTGGTTTCTTTGTTGTGCCCTTGGTGATATACGATGTAAGCATTAGGGAACACCAAGTGAAGAGTAGATGGTAATTCCCTCTACTATCTTTGCAACTTTGTAGTTCTATACTATTCCAAAATAGAGACTTTATTCACAAGCTGAGAATTGTTCTTAAATATATATAATCAATAAAGGACTAATCTTAGAGAACAATAAAAGATCAATGAGAAATAATCATATCACCCAACAATTAAATGGGTGAAAGTCATGAACAAACATCTTTCAGAGGAGAAGCAGGTGGCAAATAAGAACGGTACGGCCACTCAGCAAACAGTTGAGAGATTCAGCAAGGTTTTTCTTAGGTTCGTGCTCTAAGGTCACTCTTGCTCTTGCACCAAAATGCCAAGGGGCATCTGGGAGAATGTTCACAGCAGCACTGTTTGGAATAGACAAAAACTAGTAACAGCTGAATTGCGTCCATCACAGGGGAATGGATAAGTAAATCAAGATGAGATCACCCGATGGAATATTATGCAGCGGTGAAAACGATGTTTATCCACCACATGCAGAAGTAAGGATGAATCTTAGAAGAAATCTTGAATCAAAAAGGTCTCAGAAAAGTCAACGTAGAGTACGATATTTTATGAAGTTCAAATCGTTCAGAATTAGACTTCCTCGTATAAAACTAAATAAAAAACCAAGGAGCTGATACCAAGAAAACGTAGGAGCCTGGTTTCCCCCGGGGTTATGGATGGGGCAAGGGGTTGGATTCAGGGAGGGACACTCTTGTTCTTGGACCTTGGTGACACTGGTGACCGTCTTGGTGACCTTGATGACATTCTTGTTCTTAGGCCCAGTGGTGGGTTCACGGTGTTCATTTTATTAGGATGCCTCAATCTTATATGTGTTATTTTGTATCTGTTAAATGTTACAGAATCTTTAAAAATTGGGAGATAAGTTTGTGTTTTTTTTTTTTAAAGTGACAGGCAGAACAGGTCCGTTTCCAAAATCTACAGGAACTTTTTTTTTAACTCTAATCTTTTGAGAGGAAAATGGAATCCTTTCAGGTTTTCAAGAGACAATGGAAGCATCCACGTGCTTTCTCAGCTGGAATTTATGCCAAAAATGGGGCAAGGCCGGCTGATCTCAGTTTGTCTAGAGTTGGTTTGTGGGTGGATTACACATGCAATGCTGCCCGGCCCCCCAGCAGACCTCCACCTCCAAAGTTGAGTGCGTGCTGCCCCGCTGGGGCTCTGGGCCTTCCCCACAAATGGGCCATCCCTTTGCCTACCTGCCTCTGAGGGCTTTCCCTTGGCCTTGGGATAAAGCTCAATCCAGCTTCGGGCAAGGGCCCCCTTCTGCGGTCAAGCCCTCTGCAGCCCCAAGACAGGGTAGCCATACTCCCTCCGTTCTCCCTGAGACTCTGCCTGAAATCCCTTTGTCCCTGGACCGTGCCCAAGCCCTCCCCTCCCTGGGCTTTTCCACACTGTCTCTGGACTGTCTCCTGCCATTTGTTTAATCCACTGAGTCCTACTGACTTACGCAGTCTCCTCAAAGAAGGGTTCTGTGAACACTGGACCCCGATAACCCAAGGCGGCATGCACCCGTGGGTTCCTCGTGCCCCTGCCAGTTCCAGGGCGAAAATACCAGTCTTGTTCACGGTGGGGACCCCAGCAGTGGCCGATCAGTGTGTGCTGGATTAATTGCATTTATCGTCAGCATCGCATCCAGCATACAGAGGAGGACGCAATCACGGTGTGTGGAGGGCGGGGGTGGAGGGCTTCCAGGAGGAAATGGTGTGGGATGTAGGGACATGTCCATGACCTGCATCAGCTCCCAGTTACCAAGCTTCGGCCGTGCTGCAGGTCGTCCTCGGTGGGTGGGCTGTATCTCCCTGCGGTGACAGTGGTGCTGGGGAGCAATGAGCTTTCTTCCAGCCCCAGGTCACTAGCTCCCTCTCTGGGACGCTGGAAGGTGGGAGCTGTCCTCTGCCACGCATGCTCCATCTTCTCCTGGTTCGAGCGCAAAGTCTCCATGTCCCAGGGGGTCTTCCAGTCTGGAAGAAGCTCTGCGTCAATCTGGAAGGCCCCTTGGCCACCTGGGGTTCCAGCAATGCTCTGTCATACCCGACCCAGAGAGAGACTTGCCCTTCTCAGCCCACTCAGGCCTGGCGTGTCCACGACAGCAAGTCCCAGGGAGCAGACCCCATCTGCTTCAGAAATTTGTGTGCTCAGGAAGGAAAGGGCATCCGTGCTCAGAAAGCATATGCACGTGGGAGCTCAGCATCTGTGAACACAAGAGAAAGATCAGTTGCGGCAGTGCCTTCAGGTGTGGTCTGTGTAATATCCAGCAAGTTGTACATCTCTGGTCTGGGATTTTTATTTATCAATGTTATGTTTACTGTTTACATTTTTTAAAGGTTAGAAAAACTTCATCCTCGATTATCAGTCCCCTTTCTAACTTGAAGTATGTTTAAGAGGTTGGATCAGGGGTGGGGGTGCGGTCTGGCTGAAAGTCCTGACTTCAGTGACACCGACGGCTGATGGGCTCCCCGGGTTGAGCCGCGCGGCTGGCACCTTCCTTGCTCACTGCCCTGAGACGCACCCCCACTCGGGGAGGGGCGCGCTCTCCGGTCAATGGCAAAAGCAAAGAGGTTTGGCAGTTTTCTGTCGGGCCATGGAGCGGAGAAACAAAATGCAAACAGGGACCCAGAAGCCCTTTCCCACATGTCCTCCTCCACCATCTGCTCTTTAAAGTTTTGGAAAACATCCACTGCCAGGCAAAATGAGTAAGGAGGTCCCTGCACATGGACCTCCTGTCTGTTCACGCACCCAGGTACCACCAAGATGCACGTTGTCTCAGAACTCCCTCTAGTCCTTGGGACCATTTTCCTGCACACCACTGAGCTGAATCACCATGCTTAAGATGCTTTAAAATCAGAGAAGGACAGAGTGTCAGAGCTGCGTGGTTCCTTGGAGAGCACCTTGTTTGAGAAACCATTCTGAACCTCGCTATTAATCTCAAGCAGTGCTGAGCTGCAGCCAGGTCCTACTGGCCCCCAGCAGTCCACTCCGCATTCGGGGACACCCCACCGACAGCCTGCAGTGGGAGTATTTCCCCCTGGGCAGCAGCAGACACTCCCCATCAGGGCTGCTCCTGGCCGCCCCCCGCCCGTCCGCCGGGGGCTGGGTCCCAGCACCCCACTGACAAGTCGAGCTCCGTGCCTGAGTCAGAAGTCAATTACCCTTGGAGGCACACCCGTGGGGAGACTCTCCGAACAAGGTTGTGAAGTAACATCTCGGTTTGCTTAAAAGCAAAAGGTGTGGCTCAGCGCGCTGTGCGCGCGCGCGGGGGCGTGTTCTTGGCGCGCTCTGAGGAGGTGTTCCCCCAGCTGTCTGTTTCAGCTAAGTAACAGAAGACGTGCTGGCTCAGGAGGGGAGGGTAATTTGCAGGCTGTCGCAAGAGACTCTTTGTTCACGCGTGCTGGCACAGGCTGCGGACTCCCCAGAGCCCCAGGCCAGGGAGGGGAGCGTTGCTGTGGGGAGACTCCCCGGGACGAGCATCCCTGGAGCGCTTGTGGGTGTCGCTTGCTGACCTTTGCCAGGAGGCGGAGCCGGTGACCCTCTACCAGGAGGAAATCCCTTTATGCCTTGAGCCACGAAGTGCTTTGGCTCATGGGATTCTTACACGGGACCTGTCAAGCAGGTGCCCTTACCGGGCCAGGAAACTGAGGGCGAGTGTAGGAAACAGCTGCCACGGGTCACGTCTGGCTCCAGAGTCCCTTCTCCCAGCTCTACCCCGTGTCCAGCCCAGCTGCTGCTTCTGCTCCTGTTCCCTCCTGAGTAGCGGCAATGCTTACACCGTGGGAGCAAGCCCAGCGCAGGGAAAGGAGGGCGGCAACCAGCCCTATGCGGAGGGAAAGGAGGGCGGCAACCAGCCCTATGCGGAGGGGACAGTGATGCGAATGACCGGAATGGCGGCTGTCCCTCTGAAAGCCCAGCAATGCTCCCAGGCCTGCAGCAGCCACCATAAGGGCTCCGACTGGAGGAAAACCCCCCACGAAGGAAGGAAGTGCACTTGGCTTCCTTCCCCGCTATTCTTTTTTTTTTTTTTTTTTTATCATCTTCATTGGGATCACCCTTCCCCTAGGCCTCAGCACCCTGTTTCTTATCTGTCAGTCTGTGTGGTGGGCGCAGTGAGGACGCGGGGACAATATCAGATTGGGATCGGGAGACAGAATCCTGGTCCTGACTCTGCCCAGCTCTGGGAAGTCACTCACCTCTAAACTCAAGGTTGAAAGTCAGTCACCTCTAAACCACAGCCTTGCAAATGTATGAAGACAGACGGGGTGTGCCTGGGTTACTCCAGGGTAAACATCTACGGTTTCCTCAATCGTGCCTCAGGCTCTCAGAGCTCCCTGCTAGACACGGTCCAGATCCCACAAGAGCTAGATGCCATGTGCCTAGAACAAAGGACCACGGGGGCCCCTCCCTCCCTTTATGTAGACTCTGCTCCAGCTGGGTTCATATAGCTGAAAACTGCACAAGCAGCGAGTGACACGTGAATTCACATGAGATCTGTGGCTGTCTAGAACTTTCAACTTGACCCCTACCTTGTCTTTACTCAGTTAATTATTGGAACTGAAATGAGGCCATTTACCTTTTAAAAGCTTATCCTTTCGCTCTCAGCTTATCGGGATCTTTTTCTTGTCCCGATACTCGGTCGTCTAACCTCTGAGGTCCCCCAGGTAGCTTTGTGCCATGTTGACGTAATAAGTCACATGGGGTTACCCCCAAAATGTTACCCCTCGGGACGTTACAGTCTCTTCTCAGTGGACCCTGAAGCCCTGAAAAGTAGTTAATGTCACATCTTAACAGCTCTGAGGGTAATGACATTTATTCCACATCTCAGAAAACTTTGGTTTTTTAAAATCACATTTGTCATGGAGATTGGGCTTGGAGGCCATATCATCCCCAGCTCAGACAGGTGGGGGGTCGGGGGGGTAGTTCCTACGTAAGTGTTTGCCCTGAACCTAATGCTCATTATGTGGGATGTCCATAATCATCTCTCACTAATTTTTCCAGAATCTTCTACTGGAGTTCTAGGTGCAATGTTTCTATGCCACTCACTCTCTAGTGTGTTTCACGGGTGAATGAAAGTGATTGTGAACAGATGCACACGTCACGCCGCAGCAGACACAATCGTGTCTTCCACAGTGGAATTCCTGAGTGAGGAGAGGCTGAGAAGTCTTCTCTGATGCGTCTTTCTTAGCATTACTTAAACTCTTTGCGACTTTCTCCTTCTTAGTTTTCTTTTAACCACCAGTGCCTTGACTAACCAAGTTTGGGAATTTCTCCCAATGCCTACACCTTATAAAGATGAGGTCTGTGCCCATTCCCCTCCTCCCCTACCCCCCAAAAGCAGGCAATTTGCATTTGGTGGGGGAGGAGTCAAAATTAAAAGTCCTGAGCTGAAGTGTCCCTCAAGTCCCTTCCCAGCTATACAAGACCAGGCACGGAGGTAAGAGCAGGGGTGGGAAGTGGCAGCTAATGGGGGAAAGGAGGGAGACACCCTCTCCTGAGACTGCTTCTCCCTCCAGGTGTCTTCAACAGGGAGGAGCTGCCCGGCCAGTGGGGGAGGTCCGCTCGGCAAGATACTTCGCTGAATTCTACATCCATAAAATGGGAAAGATAATACTCACTTTGCAGGGTTTGCTTTGCTCTGGGCCGGTAGGCCAGACCCCACTTTTCCCCCTCCCCGCTTCCCAGTTTAGTGTCCAGAAGGGACACGCAAGCAGGCTGCCCGAACGCGTTTCTTCCTTGAAAAACGAGGAGATCTCTGGCAGTACTCAGTACCGGGTGCTAGCTGATTTACCTGAATTCCGTTTTCATCAGAGTAACATGCACACTGAGGTACAGTTCATCATTCGCTAAATAGTTCAGTGTTTATTTCAGAGAAACACCTTCTACACTGTGTGCATGAGAAAGGTTTGCATTGTATGAATTATTTTCCCATTTGAAACCCAGAATCTTGCTCAAATGGCTTTCCAACCCATATTGTACTGAAGTATCCTGTTTGTTCCATTAACTATTCCCAGAGTCAACTGGGAAACCGTTGTTATTAATTTCAATGGAAAGCTAAAATGCAGTTCATTTTCTGTAATTGCAGGCCCGCGGTCTAAAGAGCCAGCAAAAGCTTTTAATCTGAGGCATTTTTAGAGGAGTATGATCAGAATTACATTGAACATCTTTTGAAGGTACATAATTATGAACACCTCAATAACACTGACATTCAAAGAGCCCTAGAGCATAGATGCTAAACTCAGCGCAGTGAGCAGGCCGGATTGGCGTCTTAGTTACTCTTGGAGAAATGCCCGTGGGGAAGGTCGACAATGTTTGCACACCTTGCTTTTCCAGTTTATTCAGGCTATGTGAGCTCTCTGCACCACACGGGTGGGGATATGGTGCATATCCCGTCCACGCTGTAAGATGTTTGCCCCTCCGGAGAGCCTGCAGGGGGCAGGGGGCTGCAAACACCAGGCACAAGTGAGAGGGCGCTCCCTCCAGCCACCAGAGGGCGTGAGAAGGCGACACAGTGAAACTCGGCTCCCCAGATAGCATTTGGCATGCACCGAGCCCCCGGGATTCTGATGCTGGGCTGCTCCAGTTGGCAGAAAAAGCTAACAGGTTCCTCCGCTTGCTGCCTTCCTGCAGACTACTCAGAAGTCACAAGCTTTGGGTCAGGGCTGTCATCCCATGGGCTGAAATCCCATGAGGATGGAGCCCTGCACCTCCTCCTCCCCCTCCTCCTCCTCGTCCTCCCTGGAAAGGAGAGGGACAGAAACAGAGGGAAGGGGAGTGACCCCGAGCGGCCACCACAAGCCACCTCACCCCCTCCCCCGCAGGCAGCTTAAACATCGTCACCACCACGACAGGCGCCAGAAGTCTGGGAGAGCAGGTGCAGGAGAGATGTCCCTTTCATTCAAAACTCAAGCCCGTTTTACAGACACACCCACCAGCCCACACTGCTCAGCTCAGGAAGGGGAGTACAGAGAAGAGGGAGGCACATGAGCCCTGTTTCAGGTCTGCACGGACATCTTCATGGAGCGATGGTTAATGTGTTGCAGAAACAGGGATGAGGGACATGGGCCATCAGGAAAGGTCGCGGGAGGCAGTGAGAACTCGAACTCGCTCTGGCACAGAAGAGGTACAGGGTGCAGGGCTTCGGGGAAGGGCAGGAACAAAGGGAAGAATGAGGACAGGTCCGGGGGTGGGGGCAGGCGGGTGCGGTGAAGCCTCAGAGGCCGGTGGGGACAGTGGGTGGCGGGTCCTGGAAGTCATAAGACAGACTGAGGAATCTAGGTTCTATTCAGTCAGCCACGAGAAACGGGCAGTGGTTCCAGAGAGCGACATGGTCAGATGTCTGATCTGGGATGTCCACCCTGAGCCTTTGTTGTCACCACCGCTGGCTGAGTGAGAGGGGACAGTTTAACCACCGTGCTGCCGGAGAATTAGCGAAGCAAGCATGCATGGCCAACCGGTGCTCTGGCTCCCCCGACAGTCCCAGGGTGGGAGGGGGGCACCTTGTCAGTCTCTTTGAATGGTGGGGAGAATTCTAGAGTTCTGTTCACTTTCTCCTTAAAAATAAAAACCTTAAACTTTAACAAATAGTTAAAATACTGGCACCGTCATCCACGCTGCATGTCAAAGTCACATGTCAGGTGGTAGATGAGAAAAGCCATTACAAAGAGGTGATCCTCAAAGAAGGGTGTCGGGGGGAACCCTCACATCTCCATTCTTAATACGTCGTGACTTATCGCAGTGTGTGTGTGTGTGCGTGCGTGTGTCTGGTTAAGGGGACGAAAGGATTTTATTATTTAATGTTAAGTACATGGAACCTGGAAAAAATGGATAGATGGCTTTCAAAAGATCGCGGCAAAGAAACTACAGATGAACAAGATTAGAACTGAATGCACAAGTAGACACAAAGGGGCCGCCGAGACCTCTGCTTTGCCCACAAGAGCCCTCGTCAACCACGCGGCAAGGAAAGCAGGGACGGCCTCAGCCCATCTGGCAGGCTCAGGACACCAGTGTTTGTTTTAAAAAAGCTAACAAATCCGTCATTTGCAGAAAAAGGTGCTTTAACAGTAAGTGGAAGCACAATTCTTTTCTTTCTTTCTTTTTTTTTTTTTTACTTTTCCCCTAGAGAAAAAATATGGGATAGCATTTTGCAAATAAGATGCTTGGAAATGTCTTCCCATTATGGCATTGTTGTTGTCGAAAAGGTTAGATTTGTAGTTGTAGCCCATCAATACTCTCCTGCGTGCACCCTTCAGATTGAAACAGAGTTTTCTAATTACAAGGCAACCTCCCACACAGTGTTTTGAAACCATTTGTCCAACAGGTAAAATTGCAAGAGCTTTTAATCAGCATGAAAGATAGACAGACGTCAGAGGAGATGGAATTTCCCGTAGCTGAACCGAAGCAACAAACTATAATTGGTGGACGGACATGGAAGTGACACAGGGACGCGTGACAGCCAAGTACCAGCACAAAGGAGATTCCAGAACCACTTCTAGATACTGTATCAGCAAATACAAAAATGGGGTTTATACAAAAAATGATGTATAGGCAATCAGATTGCTTTCACTAAAACTTATTAATAAATGCTTTGGCTCAGTCGGTGGAGCCTGTGCCTCTCAATCTTGGGGTTGTGAGTTTGAGCCCCACGCTGGGCGTAGGGAGGACTTAAAAATATTAAATTAAAAAATAAATACATTGGAGAGAAAAAAAATTAATACTTTTAATCAACTAAAACCATGTCGGTATTTATTTAATCTTTTTCTTCTATTTTCACATTTTGTCTTATAATGAATCTCTATAGTAGTTGAGTCATATGTGTAATTTATAGAATTATGTATAGGCTTGAGGGGCGAGTGCTCCTGATTCTTTATTGAGGGGTACACAAACTGAAAAGTCTGAAGAGACCTGCCTTGATGAGGAAGCGTGGTTTGCGTCCCTTCTTGATCTCTCCCCTGGCAGGCCCGCCCGATCCGCCCCCCCACCCCCAGGCACCGCCACTCCTGCCCACCGCCCCCCCTTCGCTCCTCGTGGTCTCAGCGGGAAGAATCCTGGGTGCCTGCCTGGGGTCAGTGGGAGGGCTCCCAGCCAGGGAGGCTCGTGGAAATCTTAGAATGGAGAGGGCTGTCCTGGGTACAAAGATGGACCGGGAAGAGACACACAGGGCAGCGAGGGATGAGTCTGTGGGACCAGCCCTGCATTCAGCCCATCAGAGAAAGATGGGCGGGGCCGATGGGAGCAGGCGCTTCCTTACCAGCAGGAAGGCCAAGGCTGCAGATGGGGACCTGGACCGCCAGCCGCTCTCAGGGGGCGCGTCCCCCACGGAGGCTGAGCCCTGATCTCCACCTTCCCTGGGTCAGGGAACTTAGAGGCCTGAGAAACAGCAGAGTCCTGGTGCCTGGCCCCGAACTACCCAGACAAGGTTCACCAGGTGAGAAGGGGTAGTATGAGAGAAACAAACAAACAAACGAGCAAACAAACATAAAAAGAGAACGAAGCTCAGGTGGGACTCATGTGGGCTTTCCCCGGGGTATGTCGGGGGGCTTCTGAGGAGCCCGAGATCTGGGGCAGGGGCGCTGGGGGAGGTGTAAGAGGAGCACTGGGGGTAAAGTGAGCGGCCCCACAGGGCTGGTGTGGGGGGGAGCAGATATGAGAGAGAAGAGAGAAGGACGGAAACGAAGGAACCAGGGGCTCTCCCGTCCCCCTGCGGGGGGAAGTACGCGGTCAGACCTTTGAAATTTAGCCACGGACACCTTGCGAACCTGGCCAAGATGCAGCAGAAAAGAGCTGTGGGCAGGAGATCCAGGAAAGGAAGAAGGCGTGGTTCAAAGCAGTGTCGTTTTCAGGCTGGGGAAGCAAAAAAGAAACAGCAAAGAATGCGAGGACCGAAGTGAAGGAAACGGGGGACGGGCACGAAACGGAGACAGGACAGGCTGGGGGCCGGCCGGCAGGAAACCGTGGCTGAGGATTCTCTCATGATGTAGGGGTTTTGCTTGCCCATTTGTTTTCTTCTTGGGGTTTTACTGACACTGAGCTTTGTCAGTCCTTCCTGGCTCCCCACTCCCCACCATGTGTCCACAAACCACCCTGGGCAAGGGTTTCACCAAGGCAGGCCCTGACGCTGTGACCGCATGGAGTTTACACACACATGGGCTAAGGAGAGGGTCGGCCGGCTTCTGGCGGAATAGCCACGAAACTTGAGGGGGATAGACTTGTGCCTGCTCCTCGCTCCCGAGGGCCCCACGCCCCGTGTCATCTGACCCACAGGAGGGGAGGTCCAGCCGGCCGCACTTTTGGAGAACAGGCATTTTTGTCAACGATACAGGATATTTCTAGGAAGCCCTTTTCCACATTTCCTTCTTGACAGCAGGAAATCCCATCTCTGAGATTACGTGAAAATAATCATGCCTGGAGGATAGTTCTCATTGTCAGGCGGCTGGGACAGAACAGACCTTTCCAGAGGCTGGAACCGTCCGGGGACGGGCTGAGGCAACTCAGGGTCTGGCCCGCCAGGCTGCTGGTTCAGTCTTCTCCTTGCTGCCCGGCCACGTCAGATGTTGGATGGTGACAAGGGAAATGTGCCAGCTAGGGAGGCAGATGTCAGACAGGAAGACAAGGGCCAAGGCCGGGTCGGAGTCAGATTTCTGATCCCTGAGCGTTTCACTGTTTCCAGGTGCTCCCAACCCATTTGGTGTCATTCCAGTCTCTGGCTCTTCTCCTAGAGTTTGTCTCCCAGGCCACTGGGGCCACTTCGCCCAGAGGCTCGGAGAACCAGAC